>PVIC010034722.1:0-19435 GCA_004025085.1 Thryonomys swinderianus | reverse complement strand
GCAATCCTCCTGTCTCTGCCTCCCGAGTGCTGGGATTACAGGCGTGAGCCACCACACCCGGCACTGTGGTATGTGGTATTGATTGCTGGTGGGTGTGAGTGTCCACGCCCAGCATTGTATGTGGTTTCCGGGGATCGAACTCAGGACCTTGCGCTTGCGAGGCAGGCGCCGGAACCACTGAGCTAACCCTCCGGCCCCTAGCTTAGTAATTTTGATCAAGTTACTTTACATTTCTGTGCCTCAGTTTCTTCACCTAAATGAGGGGAAATATAAGGATCTACCTCAAGTGGCTCTGCTAAGATTATATGTGCTACCTGCCATGTTACAGCTTAGGTGGGGCCTAGACATTCTCTGTCATTGATGTCATCCTGGTCTTGCTTCCAAGAAAATCTAATCACGCCCCAACCTGGTGGCCTCCCTGCCAGGCCTGTGCTACATGCCAGTTTTTATGGCTGGCACAGCCACTGCCTCTGCCCTTCTGCTTATGTTGTTCCAGCCCCACACTGGCCTGCTGCTCCTTGTGCCTCGAAAGACACCATGTGACACCGTGTCTGCTCAAGATGCCCAGCGCTCACCTGGTCCCGGAGCTGGTCGGCCACCCTCCGCTCCTCCTCCACCTGCAGCACCACCTCCTTCAGCCGCTTCTCAGCTCTTCGCACCAGCTTGCCAGAGAGGATGCGCTCCCTGCAGGGAGAGGCAAGGTGCTGAGGATGGTGGCCAGGCGGCCTTGGCCTCATCCAGCACAGTCACCCCCCCCTTCCTCACCCCCAGCTGGCGCCCACAGTCTGCTCAGGGTGCCCAGGGAATCAGTGTCCTTGGCTGACACTTGGTGTCCTGAAAATGTCTGCCGTACTGAGATCTGAACCAAATGCAGATCCGGTCCTCCCTCTGGCTTCCTGGCACACAGCGCCCAAAGCCCTGGCATCTCTGTGGTGCTGGATATTTTGCACAGTAACCAGATGGCCGATGGCGGGTGTCTTGGCTGGCTTCGGGGTGGGGCAAGGTGCCAGGGGACCCCACTATGTGGTCAGAGAGTTGCAGGTGAGAGCCCAGGACAGGAAACTTAGCAAGTCCCGATTTTATCTTAAAAAATGCTGGAGAGGCGGCTCAGTGTGAAAGCATAGTTTCAATCTCCAGCACTGGAAATAAATGGAGTCACTTATGTCAGGGACCTGAGCACAGGGAGGTGGTGGCCATCAAGTGAAGGCTCCATGCACAGATAACCACAGGGGACTTGTTGCTGGACACTGTCATGCAACCTGGATGAGACTCATCATGAGAGCCTGTGTCCCAGGGGAGCCGCTGGAAGGTCACTTCTGTCTGGTGATGCTGCTCATAACCCATAACCGGCACCCACCGGCGACAGAGCTGGGACCTCCCCTCCGCGCAGCCCCTCTGGCTGTAAAAGCTCCCCCCTTGCGAGTGGGGCGACCACACTTTGCCTTCCTGAGCCTCATTCCCCATCATCCTTTCAGTGTGGAGAGCCCTCTGCTGGGTCTGTCTGTGCCACTCTTCCTACCCAGCCTCCACTCGGGCGTTCTAACCCTGACCGGAGTCTTCTCCCCTCCCCCACACACACTTCCCGAAGCCTCTTCCAGACTGGGCCCAAACCCTTCCCCGTTCCCGGTGAGCTCAGAGCCTTCTCCCAACCCTGCTCTTCTTCCAGACTCCCTAGGATTCACTAATGTGCTGGTCAGCACGCCAAGGTCACCTTGCCTCCTGACTCCCCTCAAATCCCGCCCCTATCTCCTGAGTTCTCCATCCCATGGTTCCTGCTTGCCTGTCCCCTCCTGTGGGGACCATCACACTCAGGGTGCAGTTCCTTAATGACAGGGTAGCAGTGCACAACAACTACAACTGGACACAGTGGCAGTACGGGGCCCGGGGCGGGGCAGGGGGAGAGGGAGGCACCAAACAGTGGAAAGGGCTGTAGGAGCAGGACTCCCTTAGCTGACCACTCAGCTCCTGAGGGCATGTAGAGTGGTGGCTCACTTCCCTTCAGCCTGCTTCCTCTTCTCTGCAATGAAGCAGAAGGTGGAGGACTCAGGTCTGTATACCCATCAGCCTTTGGGAGGGCTCACCTCAAAACTACATTTTCAGGGTCAGTTATTTAGCTCAGTGGTTCTGGCACCTGCCTTGCAAGTGCAAGGTCCCAAGTTCGATCCCTGGTACCACACACCACAATGCTGAGCGTGGTGGCTCACACCTGTCAACCCAGCACTCGGGAGGCAGAGGCAGGAGGGTTGCTGAGTTCGAGGCTTGCCTGGGCTAGATAGTGATCTCAGCACCAGCCTGAACTACAAAGCGAGACCCTGTCTCAAAAAAAACAAAACAAAAAAATCCCACTACATTTCCAGTGAGCCCTTCAGTCCTGGTGATCCAAAGATGGAGAACCGTGACCTTCTGGGCTGTGCTTCCTGTCTCTGAGCCCCCACTCCCTTGGTTCCATCCAAACTCAACTCATCATCTTCCCCCAGGTCTCCAGGCCTTCACCCCTGCCCGCTGGCCCCTCACCCTCTGTGCACCCTCCAGACTCAGACCTAGCCGGCCTCGTCCTCCCTTCCAGCACCATTCCGGCCTCCTCCGGCCTCCTAGCTTCCGGCCTCTCTCCAACAGCTGCTCTCAACCTGGACCCTTCAGACTTAGGCTGGCTCTGCCCTCCCAGCACTCAGCTGCCAAGACAGAGCTCTCTGTGTGCTGCAAGCCCTACCTGGTCCCAGTGCCTCCCTGATCTCTCTATTGTGTCCCAGACTCCTAGGAACAATGACACTCCCCATACACCCTCACACCTCTCACTGCTGCCGTGGGCAGGCTTCTGACTGGCGATCAGAGTGCGACATAATGGGATCAGTGGCTCACAGTAGGAACCGGGTGGGCCTGGCCAGAAAGGGTGGCTGCAGTGGGCATGACCCGGGAGGCTGAGCCTCCTTCCAACTCCTCAGCTTCCTGGCTGCCAGCCCTGTCCCAGCTCCTATCCTGCCTTCAGCCAATCATAGAAGGACAGATGACCCCGCAGACCCTGCAGGTAGCTCAGAAGTCTGTCTCCCCTGGGGTCAGGGGATAGGCCTGGGCCTGAAGGGAGGGGCACGCAGCACTTGGTAGCAGCAGGGCACAACTCCTTCCCTTCCCTGCACATGGCCACAGCTCTTGGTGGGTGGATGAGTGAGTGGACAGTAAGTGACTGAATGAATGAAAGGGAACCTGGTACACCTTCTGATACATAACAAGACGTATCCTTTCCAGATAAGGCAGGAACTCTAAACCACAAATCAAGCATCCTAGACAGACAGCCCATCCGCCTCAGTGCTCCTACATAAATTACGTGACATTGTATGTTTGTATCCAGGTAGCCCAGCACCTCGTAGAGAAGAAATAATAATACATGAGGACCTTCATGTGGATGTGAGTATTGCTGTTATGGAACAGAATGAGCAGAAGGAAAATCGATTGCTTTAGGAGAGTGACATGTATTAGGCTTAGCAGTAAATATTTTGTTTTATTAGCTCATTGCTCTGAACTGGGAGCCCTACAGGAGTATTCTGGTTAGTGCATCTGCTGGAGATGGAGACACCTCCTGCCCCACTGAAACAGCAGCTACTGCTCTGTTCTGGATAGGAAGGTGGCTCTGGGTGGGTGTGGTGTTTGGTGCAAGTGCAGCTATTTTGTAACCACCAGGAAAAGACCAAAGGAAGCACACAGAGGTTAACCATCTGCAGCTGGTTCCATCCATTTCTTATCATATGAGAAAAAGAAAGTCCTTTGTGTGAGAGGCAGGTGAACAAAATAGTCGCAGGTTGTACCCTGTACATATCTACACTTTTTCAGGATGAGTGTAGCTGCTCCCATCAAGGGGCAATACTTTTTGCTCAGGCCCTGAAATCTGAGGTGGTCACAGGATTTGCTATGGCAGAAGCAACAGCTCCAAGTCATGGCCTCAGAAGGCCTTTAGCCTTTCCCCTCCCTCTTTGGACCTTGGCTCTGCCTGCAACTCATCCTGAACTGGGTACTGGAGGACAAGGGGCTACCTGGCTGTCCCTAGAAAGGCCTTACGCTTACTTAAGCCTAGTTGAGATCAGCAAATCTGCCTAGTGGTGTTCAGATGAGAAAAGATACAGGAGTGAGGCCCAGCCCAGCTCAAGAGCACTCACTAGCCAAGAGCACAATGAAAGACAAAAATGAACATTTGTTGCTGGAAGTCCCTCAGTGATGGGGTGGTTTGTTACACAGCTATAGCTGACTGCTACATTACTGTGTAAACTGTACTCAGTGTGGCAGCCCAAAGCAACCTCTTCCACAAACCTGGCCTCTTGCTCCAGCTGCTCCTCAGCCTGGGCCAGCTTAGACTCGAGGGTGGCAATGGTCATCTTCTGACGGGCCCGGGCTCCGGCATCTTCCTCACCCAGGTGTCCCCGGAGCTCCTGGATCTGCCGTTCCAGCTGCTGCCGGCTGCTCTCAGCCTTAGCTGAGAAACTGCGCTCAGCAGACAGCTCTGTGGTCAGGGTCTCCACCTGCAGGGGATGGGAAGGGCAGGTCAGCACAACAGCCACTCAAGAGGAAGGAGACAGTCAAGGCAGGCAGACAAAGAGCTCAGATCCCCCACACACTAAACACTGGACAGTGCTGTTGTTTTAGTTCATCGTGTATCACCAGACAGTACTGCCGGCCCAGGTGTCCACCTGTTGGATCATTTCCTGATTTTTTTTTTTTTTTTGAGACAGGGTCTTGCTTTGTAGTTCAGGCTGGCTCTGAGCTCACTCTGTAGCCCAGGCAAGCCTGGAACTCAGCAATCCTCCTGTCTCTGCCTCCCGAGTGCTGGGATGACAGGCGTGAGCCACCACGCCCGGCACTGTGGTATGTGGTATTGATTGCTGGTGGGCGTGAGTCTCCACGCCCAGCATTATATGTGGTTACCGGGGATCGAACTCAGACCTTGCGCTTGCAAGGCAGGCGCCAGAACCACTGAGCTAATCCTCCGGCCCATTTCCTGATATTTTAATAACTCTGAGACTAATGCAGACTTGTTCAAATGCTATAAATTCCCCCTTTGACTGTGGATCATCTGGGAGCTTGTGAGAAAAATCCAGACCCCAGGGTGCCCACTCAGCAACTGGAAGCGGAGCCCATGAATTTGTATCTACAGAATAAGCATCCTGTCTCACTGGAAAGGTGTGTGGGGTCTGCCTGAGCACACTGCCCCATGAACAGCAGCAGCTCCACGCAGATGTGTAAACACATGAGGATCACACCGCCCATGGGCAAGGGAGCTGAGCTCCCAGCATGGCCCTGTGCATCAGCCTGACTCACGCCCATCTGATGCCACCCTCACTTGCACACGTGGATGAGGACGGAGCACATTCTCTGCTTTTCCTGTAGGGTGGGAAAGATAAAGAAAAACTGCCCTCTCAGTTCCTCATAAAACCAGGTTATGTCTAGGGCAGCCAAGAATACCGAGTCAAGAAGTACTGGTTATACCGGGTAAGAACCCCCTGCAGATGTAACCGCAAAGTGCAAGGCTAACATAATCTAAGGACCAATGAAAAAGTGCCCCGTAGAGCTACTCCCCCTGAATTTCACATAAAAACAAGCTGTCTGCAACCCGGGGCTGCTGCCCGCCCATGTGTTTGATGGCGTTGGCAGCCCAGATTTGAATCTGTAAATAAATTCTTATTAAAACTCCAAAATTGGCTGACTGGAGTTCATCACCCGGGTGGGGGGTCTCTGCTCCTCCAGGGTGGCCTCGTCTCCACTCAACATTTCCCTTCAACTTTCTACTTGAAAATAAAACAGTGATGTGGCCTGCAGGAAGCCAACACAAAACAGAGGGCTCCAGGAGTCCCCAAAGGGCAGCCACTGCTAACCCGGGTGTGGTGGCACGTGCCTGTAATCCCAGAACTCTGGAGGCTGAGGCAGGAGAGTCACAGTGAACACAAGGCCAGCCTGAAGTCCACACTGAGCTCAAGACCAGCTGAGCTACATACTGAGACCCTGTTTCAAAACATGAACAAAGCGGGCAGATAGTGGTGTGAACAGCAGCCGGGTCAGGAGCCAAAGCTTTGCCCTCCAGGGAAAGGTACCAGAGTACTGAGGTGGCCCCACCCTGATCTTAGCCCCTTCTGGTCCCTCAAAGAGCACATTACTCTCATTTTTAGGGAAATCTCTTCCATTTCTTTACAGCTTCATTTTTATTGTCATCATCATCATCATCATTATTATTAGAGATGTGCTCTCGCTTTGTAGTTCAGGCTGGCCTCAAGCTTGTGGTGATCCTCCTGCCTCTGCGTTCCCAGTGCTGGGATCACAGGTGGGCACCACATTAGTCAGAGATGTGCCCCTTATATCCCATAGTGGAATCCTGTATGTTTCCTAAGTGTCTTTCACCCTTGCTTCTCTCCTGTGACACATTTTCTCCTCAGCATGAATTTGCTGAGGAACCTGGGCTGCTAGACCTAGAGTTACTCTCCATCTGGGCCTCTTACTTTTTTTTTTTTGTAGTACTGGGGATCAAACGCAAGACTTTGTGCTTTTGAGGCAGGCACAGTGCCACTGAGCTAAATCCTCAGTCCAGTCTGGGACTTTTTCATCACATACTCTTGGCCCAATTCACTATGCTCTGTATCTCCAAAACTGGCTGGGTCCAGAGACTTAATTCTGTCTTATTTTTCCTTAGTACTGGAGATTAGGCCTTTGGAATGGGCTTTCCAGCCCTTTAAATTGTTTTATAAAATTTTATGTTGAGGGACAAGGATTTAGGTCAATGGTTCCGGCATCTGCCTCCCAAATATAAGGTCCTGAGTTCAATCCCTGGTACCACATACCACAGTATGGGGTGTGGTGGCTCGTGCCTGTCATCCTAGCACTCGGGAGGCAGAGGCAGGAGGATTGCTGAGTTCGAGGCTTGCCTGGACTCCATAGTGAGCTTAGGGCCAATTTGAACTACAAAGCGAGACCCTGTCTCAAAAAAAAAATTATTTTGAGACAAGGTCTTGCTGTGTTGCTCAGGCTAGGCTTGAACTTGGAATCCTCCTGCCTCAGCCTCCCAGAGTCTTGGGCTTATAGTCAGTCATAGGATACCAGGGTCAGCTAATTATGTTGGACCATAAATGCTCCCCAGAGGCCATGTGTGTTAGATCAGGCCCCATCTTGGCAATGTTGGGCAGTGTTTCCTCCCTTCCTTCTGTTTCCTGGCCACAGTGAGGTGGGCACTTTCCCTCTGCTCTCCAGTTACTGCCTTGGAGCCAGTAACTGTGGACCGAAATCACAAAATAAAGCTGCCCTTGAGGCCGCGCAGCCCCACCCCCGGAGCGAAGGCGGCAGCCTAGGTGCACCTGCAGCAGCAGCTTGCGGTAGCGGTCATTGAGCAGCTCAGAGTTGCTCTGCTCCTCCTCCAGCTCCTCCTCCAGCTTCCCTAGGCGCCCCTCCAGCTGCCGCTTCTCCTCCAGCAGGGCCGCCCTGGCGGGAAGCAAGGGGTCAGGGCAGCGCAGCCCCAGGGGGCCCGGACCCACAGCACGGGGCCACTCACTTGCTCAGGCTACCATTGGCCAACTCATCAGCCATTTCATCCCGGTCCTGCTGTGCCTGTCGCCGAGCACGGTCTGAGGCTGCCAGTTCCTGTGGCACGGGGCGGGGGGGGGGGGTCCCCAGGGTGAGGAAACCCAGCTGGACTCAGTCTCATGCTAACCCTCCAGGATCTTTAGTCCCTTCCTTAGAACCCACCCTGACTTTCTCAGACTCAGAAACCTCCCAGGGCTCCTAGAGTCCCTGGACCAGAAACCAGCCTTTGGGATGAGGAGCCTGGTTAGCTTTGCCCATTCCCAGCCTTGGTCTTCCCACCAGGGCTTGCTCCGCCCACTCACACTCTAAGCCCCACCCAGACTCTCTGCCCCCACCAGTTAGTCCCCAGCACCCCACTTTCCTGGGCCAGGTGTTGGCCCCACCCACCTCCCCCTCTCACCTCCTGCAGCCGCAGCACCTCAGCTTCCAGCCCCTTGAGACGCTTTTCACTCTCCCTGTTCTGGACAAAGATCTCCTCCCGGGAGGTGCGAGACTCCTCCACCTCCCGCCACAGCTCCTTCATCTGGGTCTGGGCAGAACAGAGTGGGTGGAGGGTTGGTGCAACCAGGCCTCCAGGGAACCTGCAGACCTGGGCTTCTGGCCCTGTGCCCGCTGCTGGCTGTGTGACCCGGGGCTTAGCTGCTTCCTCTTAGAACACAACTTGAAGTCACCTAAACAGGACGTAGTGTGATATATTGGGCTCTCATGACGACGGCTGGGCCCTGTGACACACACACGCAGGGAAAATGTCCACCCATCGTGTACAGACTGGGAAACGGAGGCACTGGGAAGTTCTGGTGCCAGGATTTGAACCCAGATTGAATCGTTAAGTTGTCCAGGCTGGGTTTGAAATTTATATCCTCCTGCCTCAGCCTCCCCAGTGCTGGGATTGCAGGCACAGGGCGTCACAGGCGCGCCTTTCATAATGAGAGGAAAAAAAACCCCAAACCCAGCTCAAACCTATGTCCATATCAAGAGTAAAATGATGATGAAGTTGGACTTAACATCATTTTAAATGTCATTTTTCGTAAAGGAAGCGCAGGTCTAAGAAGAACCAGGCGCCTTGGGGCGACACAGGACTCCCAGCCCAGCCGCCTCACCTGCATCTTCCGCAGCTGCTTGACCGCCTCCTCCTTTCCTTGCCCAGCGGCCGCCGTCTGCGCCTTCAGCTCCTCCAGCTCCGCCTCCAGTTTCTTGCGGGCCGCCACCGCCAGGGCGCGCTGCTTCCGCTCCTCGTCGCGCTCCAGCTCTGCGTCCCTCAGCTTCGGGCGGGTCAGGGTTAGGCCCCTCCCTGTGTCTCCGTCCTGGGTTCCCCCTTCTCCCCGGAGCCTCCCGGGCCTCTGCTTCCCGCTCCCGCCCTCACCTGGCTCCTCAGCCCTCCACGGTTCTCCAGCGCCCTCGGGCTGGATCGAAGGGGCAGTAGAAACCCTCGGGTCTCGGGTCACCTGTCAAGCTCTTCCCCCGCTCACTTCTAGCACAACCCCACGCTGGGACTGCTGCTCACACGGCCCCAGTGGGATTTTTCTGGCACTCAGGGCTGCCCGGGCAAGGCTCAAACGTGAGACTCTCCTGCCTCAGCTTCCCATTGAGGGCTCACTACACACAGTACGTGTGTTCCCACAGGCTGCGCTGCAATTTCTTAACAACCAGCCCTGTCCCTTGAAGCCCTGTCCCCGTGTGCTACTGAGGAGGAGCTGGGCAGGGGGAGGAGTAGCTGGATGCCAGTGCTGACTGTGCGTGGGTGGCTGAGTGGAAGAGGGGCTCATGGGTGGCAGATGTGTGTCTGGGCCCAACCATGGCCCATGGGTATCCTGCGTGGAAGGGGTGGGGGGAGTGATGTGGGGAGCCCAGCCAGCCTCCTGCCTGTACCTGCTTGGCCAGCTGCCTGCGCCTCTCCTCACCGGCCTCATCGCGGCCCTGCAGGTCGCGCTCATGCTGCGCCTTCAGTGCCTGCATGGTCACCTCCAGGCGCAGCTTGGCGTCCTCAGCCGCCGTCAGCTCGTCTTCCAGCTCTGTGACCTGTGCTCGCAGGTCGCTGGCCGCCTGCTCTGCCACTCTGCGGGCGCGTTCCAGCTCGTGCACCTTGGAGGGGGAGCCGGTATGAGTGGGGGTCCCTGGTTGTGAAGGGATACAGGCAGGGGTTCAGGGGAGCATGGGGCGGGCTCTGATGGAGGCTGCAGTCACCCCCATCCATCCATCATCGATGGCACTGACTTCCTACAGGTCTCCTCAGAATCACCCTAAACACCACCATTGCTTTGTTTCTGAGCCAAGGTCTTGCTATGGAGTCCAGGCTGGCCTTGAACTCACAGCAGTCTTTCTGCCCCAGCTTTCCGAGCGCTGGGCTTGCGAGCATGTGCCACCAGGCCTGGGAAGACTGCAGAACCAGGCTGCACGGGTTAGTCCTAGAACGCATGTCGGGTGATTCTGAGTGAGACCGTGTGCTCGGGGATGCTGGGCAGAAGACAGAGGGATGAATGAAAGGCTCAGCACTGGCCTTGTCCCCCCACTTATGTGAGGAAAGACAGAGCCCAGTGGGGTCAGCCAGCTGGGATGCATGTTTTATGTGTGTGTGTCCATGTATTTGCATGCATGTCTCGGGAGCTCCCAGGCTGCTGTGAAACATTCTCTCGCTCTGAGTGTTCACATGTGTGTGGTGAGCAGTTTTCTTCTGCTCTGTGCAAACGTGTGAATGTGTGTTTGATGGGGTCTGCCTGTGTTCCATGCACACGATGATGACTGTGTGCTCTCTGAGAGGCTCTCATGCTCTGCATGTGACCCTGCATCCAAGTGATCTTTTCACATACTTGTACAATGTGTGTTTGTGTGTCCCTGAGTGTCTCCGCATCAAGGAGCCACAAGTGTGTCCCGGGTGCAAGCTCTGCTCACACTCTTGCCGACGTCATCCTTGCTGCTCAGCAGCGCCTCCATCTCTGCCCGCAGTGCCCTGTTCTGGCGCTCCAGCTCCTCGCGGGCCTCCTGCTCCTCTTCCAGGGCCCGTGTCAAGGACAGGGCCCGGGCCTCGCGCTCCCGGCCCTCAGCTTCCACCCGCTCGCGTTCCTCCACTGCCCGGAGCACAGCTGCTTTCTCCTCAGCCAGAAGCTTTTGTGGAGGAAGACAGAGTAGGAGAAACAGATTAGACAAAAGGAGCATATAATGGGCTGAAGAAGGAGCAGCCAGGAAAAGAGACAGAGGCCAGGGCACAAGAAGGTTTCAAGTTGAGCCACATCTCCAACCAGCTCAAGTCTACACCCTGTCGTGCTCTTTGCTTCTGGGGAGTGGTAGGGAATATATATATGTATATATAAAAAATAGACTTCAACCTTTACTGTGTTTTTTAAAGGGTACAGTAATTTTGTAAGCAATTACATCACTAAGACATGCAGAAAAGGAAGACAACAGGTTGTATAGTTGAGAAAATTCAGGCCATAAACACAGACCCACAGATGGCCTTTCTAGTAGACTGATCCTCAAGGATTTCAACCATGAGAAAATAGAACATGATGGATATAATGGGGGAAGAAGCTGAACAAAGACAGAACAGGCTAAATGCAAACCCCATGGCTGGCACACCTTAGCCAAACTGCTGATAAGCAAAGATTGGCGAGAGGAATGTTTTTCACGGTATTGTAGACTGGACCTGGTCATGCTCCCTAGACCTCTTACCTAGAGACGGGTTGCCTTAGGCCACCATGTTGCCCAGGCTGGTCTCAGACTGTGCTGGGGTTGCATGTGTGCACTGGCAAAGGGATGATTTTTAAACTAGGTAGGAACACACACCCCTTTCCCTAGAGGCAGCGGCTTCTGTGACTGCTGATTTTCCACTGAGACCATGGCAGACAGAGGAAGTGGAACCACATCCTCAAAGTACTGAGAATAAAACAGTCTGCCTAGAGTTCTATATTCACCGGAAATACCAGTCAGATATGCAGGAGAAGTAGCGACATATGCTCCCTGCACTTTTTACACAAATAAAACTACACTTGATCTTAGCCAAAAGGCCGAGAAGCGATCACAAATAAAACTAAGCATAGAGAAGTTGGGCAGTTTATCCATGTGGCACAGTGAGAAGGAAGCTGTGCCAGCATCTGACCTCAGGCTTGTCTATTTCACCTCCTAAAGGCTCTGATTCTCCTTCCATCATCAGGCTGCCATTTTCTAGGTGGATGCTTGAGTTTGTATATTAAATGTTCCCCAGAGACTCGTATGCTACAAAGGCCAGGTGTCAGCTCCTCTGGGAGGCTATGCAACCTCCATGAGGTGGAGCCTCACTGGGAGATGTGGTACACAGCACTGTGGGAGGCTGAGGCAGGAGGATCAAGTTCATGCCCAGCCCAGTGAGGCCCTGTCTCCTGATAAAAAATGGGCTGGAGATGTAGTTCGTTGGGAAGGCCCTGGTTCTGTCCTTCACACCACAAAAGATTGCTATTATTCCCAATTTCTAGATGGATAATTGAAGCTGAGGCTGGAAGAGCAAGTTCCCAGAGGTGCACAGGGAGTTGGCAGGGCAAGTGTGTCCTATTTTGCAGATGTGTGGCAGGGATGCCCGGCTTCTTGGCCGACCCCAACCCAACCTTCCTGACAGTGCAATGCTGCACGTTCTCAGTTCCTTCGGTGACGAGGAAGTGCAGGTTGGCCCAGCTGGGTAAACTGAGGCACCTACCTGGTCAAACTTCCGCTGCTTCTTCTCTAGTGTGCTCACGAGCTGCCGCTGCTGCTCCAGGTCCACAGTGGCATCATCCAGCTCCTGCTGCAGCCGGCGGCGGCCCCGCTCCAGCCGCTCCACAGCCTCAGTCTTCTCTGCCAGGCGCTGGGCCAGAGCCTCTGCCTCCCGGGTGGCGCGGCGCCGGGCCTCCTCCCCTGCCTCCAGGGCCCCGGCCTCCTCCTCCTGGCGCCGCCGCCACTCTGATAGCTAGAGAGAGGGCAGAGGTGGTGGGTGATAGTGACGGTGGTGGGCAACCCAGGCATGAGCTCCTGATGCCGTTTCCCATGTGGGGAAACAGGTCTGAAGAAAATCGTCACTCCACAGGGCTCATTGGCCTTTCAGTAAGAGTGAGCCTGTGAGTATTTCGAACCCGAGTCCTCACGGGGGGCACAATGACTCCTGCTGGGGCCTGACTTGGATCAGACCTGACCTCTGGGTGCAGTCTGAGTGGGGAGAGAGCCCCTTAGCCCTCAGGCTGTGCCACAGAGGCTTCCTGTGGAAGGAGCCTTCGGAAATGGGCCTTTTAAGTATGCGCAGGAATTTGCAAGGACTAGCCAACTCAGACAGGGAAGCAGGCAGGGAGAAGCACAGCCTTTGCCCAGGGGCCTGGGGTGGCACAGACCAGGGTGGGCACGGGAGGCCCAGGGCAGCTGGGCAGGTCAGGCTTTGTGGACACTGAGTGGAGGGAAGCATCCCTGCGTGGGGACTGGCGCACACCTGGACCTGGGCAGCCTGGAGCTCACGGCCCGCACGCTCCCTGGCTGCCGCTTCCTCTTCTATCTGCTCGCGCAGCCCCGTGGCTTCGGCCTCCAGCGCGCGCACCCGCGAGCCCAGGGCCAGCTTTGCGCGGGTCTCCTCCTGCAGCAGCTCCTGCGGGCAGGGTGCGCCGGGGTAAGGTCAGGTCAAGGGGCAGGCGGTGCAGGCGGGGTGCGGGCCAGCAGGGTTACCTGGGCGTCGTGCAGCTGCGCCTCCGTGCTGCTTAGCTCCTTGCCCAGCCGGATGGCTCTGGACTCGGCCTCACTCAGCGCCCCGGAAACGGACTCCAGCTCAGCCTAGGGAGAGGGGTGCGTGAAGCCCTCCACATGCCTCCGCCCCGTGTGTGCACGCTCCTCAGACACACCCGCCTCGAAAGGGTGGGCAAACTGTGGCCGATGAATAGGGCCCACGGCCGTGCGCAGACCAGTAATCCCGGCTCTCTTGGAGGCTGAGGCAGGAGGATCTCAAATTCAAGCCCAGACTAGGCAATTTAACAATTTACTGAGACACTGTCTGAAAAAAAAAAAAACCCATAAACTAGGGTAGGGGTGTTACTCAGCACAAGGGCCCTGGGTCTGGTCCTCAGTGCCACGAAGAGGGGCTCTGCCCTGAGCAGGCATGATGTGCCTAACCTAACGCAGCCTTCAGGGATCCGCGTGTTCACCCGCCCCAAACTACTCAAGGCAGAAAGAGGAGCGGGGAGGGCGGTCTGTGCGGCGGGCGGGGCGGAGCGCCCTCTCCCGGTACCTGCGCTCGCTGCAGCTTCTCCGCAGCCTCCATGCGCGCTCGCTCCCCATCTCCGGCCCGGCCCTGCACTTCCTGCAGCTGCGACTCCAGACGCCGCCGCCTCTGTTCACCTTCCTGGCGCGCGGACTGCAAGCTGCTCAGTTCGGTCCGCAGTTCGGACACCTCCGCCTCCAGCGCCAGCCGCGTCTTCTCCCAGGCACCTTTGCCCTGGGGGTTGGCGCAGTTGAGCCTGGGGGCTGAGTTGGCCCTTGAGCCTGCCCCAGGGCCTTTGCACAGCTGGACTCATCCTCCCCGCCTGTGGCTTCCCCTTGTCACACAGAGCCCTCTCCAGAGCAGCCCAGCCGGCCCAGGACTCCTGCCACCCCAGGCTCCCTGCCAGGTCCCCAGCCCACCCTTCGCGCTTGCTCCAGCTGCTCCGACAGCTCCCCCAGCGCCTGGCAGTGTCTTTGCCTCAGCTCCTGCACCCCCGCCTCGTGAAGCCGGGCCTCCTCCTCCAGTGCCTTCTTCAGCTCTGTCACCTCCTGTTCTCTCTTGGTCCTTTCATGAGCGGGGGAGGACAGGATTTCAGGACAGAGGACTGAGAGACTTGGGGGAGCTGGTCGTGGGTCCTTTGCTTGTTTGCTCCAAGGATATAGTCACTCTACTTTTCTTTCTCTTTTTTTTTTTTTTTTTTTTTTTTGAGACAGGGTCTCGCTTTGTAGTTCAGGCTGGCCCTGAGCTCACTATGTAGCCCAGGCAAGTCTCAAACTCAGCAATCCTCCCGTCTCTGCCTCCCAGAGTGCTGGGATTACAGGCGTGAGCCACCATACTCGGCATCTGTGGTATGTGGTACGATCACTGGTGGGTGTGAGTCACCACACCCGATATTGTTGTATGTGGTTACCGGGGATCAGAGTAGGGACCTTGCGCTTGCCAGGCAGACGCTGAAACCACTGAGCTAAATCTCCGGCCCCAAAGCACATTTTTTTTTTTTTTTTTTTTTGAGACATGGTCTCGCTTTGTAGTTCAGGCTGGCCCTGAGCTCACTATGGTGCCTAGGCAAGCCGCCGCGAACTCAGCAATCCTCCTGTCTCTGCCTCCCGAGTGCTGGGATTACAGGCGTGAGCCACCACGTCCGGCATTGCGGTATGCGGTGTTGATTGTTGGTGGGCGTGTCTCCCATGCCCAGCATTATATGTGGTTACCGGGGATCGAACTCAGGACCTTGCGCTTGCGAGGCAGGCGCCGGAACCACTGAGCTAACCCTCCGGCCCCAAAGCACAATTTTTTAAGGACTAAACTTCTGCGCAGTGACCTTCCCCAGCTCTGCCCCTACCAAAGCCCCTTCTTGCGCAGGCCCTGCCCACCACCTTATGCCCCTCCCCTCCTCCACCCCGCGGTCTTCCCTGCGCCTCACCGCAGCTCCTGCTGCGCGTTCGTGGAGTCCAGCGTGTCCTCCAGCTCCCCACGCAGCGCCTCTAGTTCTTCGCCCAGGTCACGGCGCTGCTTCTCGGCCTTGGCCCTGGCCACACGTTCGGCCTCCAGGTCCTCCTGGGCCTCGGCCAGGCCAGCCTGCACCTCGCGAAGAGATTTGAGCAGCTGGGTCCGGGCCCCACTCTCCTCCTCTGCCCTGCAGGAGACAGTGACCGCAGAGTTGGCACAGGAGAGGGCAGGAGGCCAGCAGGAGCTTCGAGGTGGGGGCAGCTGGTCCTGGGTTCAAGGCCCAGTCTGCTCGGGGCACCTGATGCAGGCCTGCCTTGCGGCCTTTTGCCCTATCTGTAAAAGAGGGCATGAGAGACGCCAAGTTTCTGTCACACACCAGCCCTCAGTGAAGCTGAGGCCCTGAACGGGAACACGCGTGATACGGACTCTTGCTAGGGAGTTTGGGGTTTCTTCCAGGGATGATGGGAGTGTTCTGGAATGTGATGGTTCCCAACACTGGGCAGGGTCTAAAACCACTGAAGTTAGTGCACTTTCACACGGTTGTTTTTGAGACAGGGTCTCACTGTGTAGCCCAGGGTGGCCTTGGACTCTTAGCTATCCTCCTACCTCCACCTCCCAAGTGCTGAGATCACAGGCGTGTCCCACCATACCCAGCCTTTACTAAGTTAATTTTATGTGAATTTCACTCCAGTGTCACACAAAACCAAAGAGCAAGAAAAAAAGAGAAAAAAGTAACTATGAAAAGTGTAACAACAGGGGCCAGAGATTCAGCTCAGTGGTTCCAGCGCCTGCCTTGCCAAACACAAAATCCTGAGTTCGATCCCCGGTAACCACATACAACAATGCTGGGCATGGTGACTCACGCCCACCAGCAATCCGTAGCACATACCACAGTGCGGGGCGTGGTGGCTCATGCCTGTTATCCCAGCACTCGGGAGGCAGAGGCAGGAGGATTGCTGAGTCTGAGGCTTGCCTAGGCTACATAGTGAGCTCAGGGCTAGCCTGAACTACAAAATGAGAACGTCTCAAAAAAGAAAAGTGTAACAATACACATTTACTCCAGACTTAGGCATAGACACTGTTGGGTGAGCTCCCTTACAGTGTTCCCCATTCTGCAGAACAAACTGAGGCTGAAATGAGGATTAAATTGTATCATATACTGGCAAATTCCCAATATGGAGTGTGATCATGATGTGTATATACAAGGTACCAATAAAGATAAAAATTAATAATAAAAAAAAGAAAGTGAGGATGGAGCGATGATGTCACTTGGGATGAGGCCACATGGCCAGAAAGGGGTGGAGCCATAACTCCAAACGGAAGTTAAACTCAGGGGCGTGTGCTCTTACACGCATGCGCACATGCTCTGTGTTCTACGTTTTTTTTCACCCAATTCCATGGTTCAAACTTAGTACCTTGTGCTTTCCAGGCAGGCGCGGCACCACTAAGCTAAAGGCATGGCCCTCTGGATTCTAGAATGTGCACTTTTTCACGTTTTAACACCTCCTCGTGAAACCACCCTTGTAACCGAGTGGGGCTGAGCCCATGCGAAGCGCTGGGCAGGTGCTGCACAGGGCACACAGCAGGCGCTTAATAAGCGTGTGTCCCGAGGTGGATCGGGCGTTCGTCTTCCAGGGCCGGTGGATTCCTGGTGTCTCCTTCTCCCTGCACCTGTGCTCCCAGCCCTGTGACCACGGGGCCCACCACACCTCAGTCCACTTCGTCTGGGCGGGCTCAGGGCCCTTGCAACCCCCGTTGGCGCCTGCACCTGGTCAGCGCCGCCTGCAGCTCCTCCTCCTTGCGACCCAGCTGGGCACGAAGCTCCTCAGCACGCTGCTGCTGCTCGGCCATCTGCTCCTGCAGCTCGGAGCTCTCCCCGTCCAGCCGCCGCTTCAGCTTCTCCAGCTCCTGGCGTCCCTTCTCCTCCTTCCGCAGGCGGTCTGCGGGGTGTGCCAGCGTGACCCCCCAGCCCGCGCACCCCGCGGAGCAGCCCCTGGTCCAGCAGCTGTGCCTCTGCCCCAATCTCTCCCCTTCCAAGTCAACAGCGAGGGACATGGATTTGACGGACGACAGGGAAGGGACAGCCGCCGGAGGCCCGAGGAGAGTGAGTCGCGCTGCAGCGCCGGGCCTCGCTGCGTCTGGCCTTCTTTCCTGTCTGCTATGCAGGACCCCGCGGCCCCCAGCACCACGCACTCACCCTCCATGTCCGCGATGGTGGCCTCGTATTTGAGCCGAAGCTTGTTCAGGCTCTTGATCTTCTCCTCCTCCTCCGCAGCCTGGGAGGAGAACTCGGCCAGGCGCTCCTCCAGCAGCCGCCGCTCCTGGGTGGCACAGGGCCGGTCAGCAGAGGCTCAGTCCTCCCCCCGCATCCCCGGCGCCCTCCCCTTCCTCGGGTTCCTGCCCCTTCCCTGGGGCGGCCCGCATGTGCACACAGGCTGTGATCTGGAGGGCACCTCGGCGCCCCAGGGCTGCAAGCCGTCTGTGTCACGGCTGTCCCTGGATATCCTCGTGCCCCTGTGCACTCCTGGGGAAGTCTGGGGCCCTCAACACCACACTGTTTGGGCTATGGATGGACAGCGGCCAAAACGAGCCGGTCACGGCTGCAGCTCCATTCCACACTGGCCAGATCAGACTCTGAAGGTTTTTGTTTTGAGTCAGGGTCTCACTGTGTAGTTCAGGTTAATTCAAACTCATTTTGTAGCCCAGGCTGGCCTTGAATTCATGGCAAACATCCTGCCTTGGCCTCTAGTGCTGGGATTTACAGGTGTGCACCACCACACCTGTGTGTGTGTGTGTGTGTGTGTGTGTATTTAAATGATGTCAGGGATGAACCCAGGGCCTTTGCACAGAGCTACATCCCTGGACCTTTTAGTATATGTGCTGCCGAAGCGAGCACTCCCTGGACCTTTTAAAAACTATTTACTTGGAGACAGTGCCTCACTTAGAGGCTAAGTTGCTCAGACTTAGGAAGCTCCTGCCTCCGCCGTCCCTGTGAGGTGACACATGCTTATTTATGCTCTGCCCATTACCCTGTTGGCTGCTTGCTGTGCATCTGTTTGTTTCTGGGCGTTGCTCTCCTAGGTGCACCCAATTTTATCCGTGGGGCTCCCTATTGCCCTTCTAGCCTTCCCTCCAAAGTGCCCAGGCCCCCACCTTGGCCAGCTTGGCATTCTGGTCCTCCAGCAGGACCAGGTCCTCCTCAAACTTCTTCAGCTTGGCCTCCGTCGTCACCTTCTCCAGTTGCAGCTTCTGCCGCGCCCCCTCCTCGGCCTCCAGGTGGGTCTCCAGCTCCTGGGGGAGGGTGGAGGGAGCACAGGGGCTGTGGGCAGCACATGCTCAGTGGTCTCCCTGTTCACTCATTCACTGCATAGACGCGTTGAGAGCCTGGTACGTACCACACATTGCTCTAGATCCTGAGAAAAAGCCCTGACTGGGAGAATGACGTTCTTCTGTGTGTTTGGGGGCAATGCAGATGATACACAAGAAATATAGTAAGCAGATCACGCAGACAGAAGGAACCACTGTGATGGGCATGTGTAGAGAAGAAGTCGGGATTCAGCGGCATGCGCTGCCTTGACATCTGTAACTACAGGCAGCCCCAAGAGGCCCAACCACAGATACGGTCCCCACCCATGTCCCATCTCAATCAGGAACCAGGTCAGGACCTGGTGAACCCTGACAGCCAGGTGTCAGCCCCTGCCAAGCTACAGAATCACCCAGACAGGCAATGTATCTTCCAGTGCCCCCAGGTCACCTGCACTTCCCGCTCCGCCAGCCCGGCCCCTGCCGCCCCTTCTCGTGCTGTACCCGTGCACAGCCCGCGGACCCTGCGGCCTGCCTGGCATCTGCCTCTCCTACACTGTGTGTGCCCAATGAGCCACCGTCGTGCTCACATATTGGTCACGTGTTTACCTATCTCCATACTCCAGGGCACAGTCCCTGCTCACCCGCGGGGCAAAGAGCAGGCAGCCACAATGCCACAGAGCTCTTGTGATGTGGCCTGTGTGACTGAGGAACCAAGTTTTCTGTTTTATTTTATATATTTAAAATTTAAGATGAGGGCCGGAGGGTTAGCTCAGTGGTTCCGGCGCCTGCCTCGCAAGCGTAAGGACCTGAGTTTGATCCCCGGTTACCACATATAATGCTGGGCGTGGTGGCTCACGCCTGTAATCCCAGCACTCGGGAGGCAGAGACAGGAGGATTGCTGAGTTCGTGGCGGCTTGCCTGGGCACCATAGTGAGCTCAGGGCCAGCC
>PVIC010034721.1:0-19511 GCA_004025085.1 Thryonomys swinderianus | reverse complement strand
TAATGTTTAAGTCTCGTATCCACTGTGAGTTTAGTTTTGTGCATGGTGAAAGAGATAGGTCTAGCTTTAGCTTTTGGCAGGCTAAAGCCCAGTTTTTCCAGCAACATTTGTTAAAGAGGCTGTCTTTCTTCCACTGGGGATGTTTGGCTCCTTTGTCAAAGATAAGGTGGCTTAGTGTATCTGGAGTTGTTTCTGGGTCAAACTTAATTTCTTATATAATGTCAACTATATAAAGTAACATCAAAAAGAGAATTTTTCTTGTAATGGAAATTAAACCTACAACTTTTACACTGAGCTACATCCCCACTCCTTAAAAAAAAAAATTTTTTTTTTTTTTGAGACAGGGTCTCGCTTTGTAGTTCAGGCTGGCCCTGAGCTCACTATGTAACCCAGGCAAACCTCAAACGCAGCAATCCTCCTGTCTCTGCCTCCCGAGTGCTGGGATTACAGGCACAAGCCACCACGCCCGGCACTGTGGTATGTGGTATTGATTGGTGGTGGGCGTGAGTCTCCATGCCCAGCATTGTATGTGGTTACTGGGGATTGAACTCAGGACCTTGTGCTTGCGAGGCAGGTGCTGGAACCACTGAGCTAACCCTCTGGCCCTTAAAAATAATTTTTTAAAAATTGCTGAGACACAGTTTCACTAAGTCGCAAGTTGTCCATGCTGGAGTTGAATTTGCAGTCCTCCTGCTTTAGGGTCCCAGACTGCTGAGATTACAGGTGTGTGCAATTTTAATCTTTGAGGAGTTGTCAACTATCAAAAGTTCAAAATAACTGATCGAATAGGGATCACAGAGCATTGTGAAAACCATTATAATTCTTCTAAACAGAGTGATAGCTAAAAGACTTCAAACTGGGTGTGATAACACTCTGGAAAGCTGAGGCAGGCTGTGGCAAATTTATGCCCTGAGTAACTTAATGATTTAGTGAGATCTTCTGTCAGAATTAGAAAGAACTTTTTTTTTTTTTTTTTTGAGACAGGTTCTCACTCTGTAGTTCAGGCCGGCCCTGAGCTCACTATGTAGCCCAGGCAAGCCTTGAACTCACAGCAATTCCCCTGCCTCTGCCTCCTGAGTTCTGGGATTACAAGTGTGAGTCACCACACCCAGCATTGTAGTACGTGGTTACCAAGGATCAACTCAGGACCTTGCACTTGCAAGGTAGACACCAGATCCCCTGAGCTAAATCCCTGGCCCCAGAGTTAGAAAGAAATTTTAAAAGGATTGGGAATGTTATTCAGTGTGAAAGCCCTGGGTTCAATCTCCCAGTGCCATAAAAAAAATCTAGCTTCCAAAACAGCATAAGATGCCAAAAAAAGTCTATTACTTTTTGGTAGAGAGGAGGCTCATTTTCCCCAAGTAATAAAGATAGCTGAATCACACAGAATCTGCCCCCACTTTTTGTAGTTCACACAAAAAGTGCAGTAAAAACCTTCATTATATTTTATCAACATTACAAGAAAATCATGTTTGAAAGAGAAAACTAAATTCTAGCTTTACATTACTATGCTTCTGACATAAGCCTTATTTTAAGAAAAGCTTTAAAATAATTTCCCTTTAATTTTAGCAAGTTCAATCACATACAACATTTCTTTTACATAACTTATCTTTGATATCTTTTCACAACTTTTAAAATTCACTAACATTTATTCATATTGCCTTTTATTAGAGTTAATCCAGGGAGGCTGTGGACTACATTTCAGGTAAAGTAGCAGCTGTCTGAGTGTCTCTGAAGATGTGGGTGAGTGAACCAGATGCCATATTTCTGCCGAAATTGGATTTGTTGCCTTTTTCTCAGAAGTAAATAGAAAGACCAGGTGTAAAAGGGGCCAGTTTGAGGGAGATTTTTCCTTTTGTCTCAAAAGAGGCTCAGGAATTTCCTATTATCTTCAGGAAAATTATGTTAACAAGACAGGAAGACAACAGAGGAACCAAACATATATTTGGCAAAGTTTAGAGAAAATAGTTTTACACTGGAGGTAAAATGTATCCAACACAACAGAGAGAACAGATGGTCCTAAAATAAATAAACCAGGACAACAGCTTCAGTTAAGAAGAATGCTGACTCCAGAGCTCATTGAAAACAAAACAGCAAAGCCACATGCCTGCCATCCCAGCTACACAGGAGGCTTCAGCAGGATAGCAGCACGTGTGAGACCAGCCCGGCAACTTAGCCAATCCCTGGTTTAAAATAAAAGTTTAAAAAGGTTTGATATGTGGCTCTGTGATACAGTGCTTGCTTGGTATGTACAAAGTTCTGGGTTCAATCCTTACTACTACAAATAACTCTGAGGTCATTTTCTGGTCATTTTTCTTTCCTCTTCTTTTCTTTTTTCTTTTATTCCAAACCAATGATACTTGACAAGTCACTCAGATCCAAAACAAGGAACCCCTTTAGGGCTAAGCCAAGGACATAGGAAATATCTCCAGGGGTCCCAAGAGGAACCACTCTGGAAGGCAGCTGGGAAGCCCCCAGCAGCAGCATGCCTTAGCCAGGTCCTCGATGTCTTGCCAGCCCTAGACATGTATGTGTGTTTAAAACAGAGCAAAGCAAACAGACACTTGGTTCTTGCAAAGTCATGTTTGTTTTATTTGGCATCTCTTTAATCACTGGGGAGATCAAATTTTATGTGTTTGTTTTGTTTCTCTTTTGCAAGCTGAATATTTCCAGTCTTGCTTATTTTCCTGTTGAGTAATTTTTAAAATTTTTTTCAAAGCTTTAATAAAAGATTAATTCTATTCTCAGAAAAGCAAGAGGTCACCCCACAATTACTACTTTTTAACCAACCTACTACATGATGCATTCTTTGAAAACTGAGTCTTTTAACCATAAAGCCAAACAACTCTATCTGTGCAGGGCCCTGAAAACTTATTCAGTGTTGTTAAGTATCCACTAGTGCAAGGGACCATGCAGTATTCATTTTCAGAAGATCAAAGCTGGTTTCAACCAAATATTTTTACATTACAACTCAGCATTTTTAACACTTTGTGCATTCTCATGCACCAGACTTCAGGCTTCTCTGGCTCTGGGGTAAAGGTGACTCCTACTCGTAAAACTTGGATATGAATAATCCATTTTATAATCAGAAAGTATCAAACTATTGTCTTTGATGGGAGATGAACTGAATGTCAATGTACAAGTTTCATGCTGTCTGACTTACCATAAGCAAATTATAACCTTGATAAAGATGTAGCATTTACAAAATAGAATTCAACGGGAGGAAGATTCTGCTAGATTTAAACCTTCACCCAAGAAGAGGGTCAGTTGTTTTACAATGTTTATCTTTGGTCCTTGGACCAGGCTGCCCAGTCCTAATTTTCCCTAATATGGCCTATTGCTAGTTACAACTTATTCTAGGATAAGGCCTTTATTTTGTTCACAAAGTTGAAAGTAAACTAAGGAGCAAAATTTAAATTTTAAAGAAATCTTTAAGTCACAGAAAGGTGAAAAACTTTGATCTTCCAGTGGCAATTTGAGTACTTTCCCTCTAAATGCCTTAAAAAGAAATGTAGGTGACCCCAACTACCTGTCTTCATGGTACAATAGCAAGTACTACGCAGAAATGAGAGCTTGTGCAGAAACTCGCAAAACTTAGAAAAGGAAACTGGAGATGCTACAACTGTCCCCTCAGCCGCGGCCTCAGTGAGAGCAGCCACCCACAAATGAGCTAGTTATTGACAAGAACACTGTATCTTTAAAGTGGGTGAAAACTGATCTGACTAGAGACTATGAGAATGAAGCTGTCAAGACTGGTAAGCATGGAGCCAGAGATTTAGCTCAGTGGTTCCAGTGCCTGCCTCACCAAGCGCAAGGTCCTGAGTTCGATCCCAGGTAACCACATACAATGCCGGGCGTGGTGGTTCATGCCTGTAATCCCAGCACTCGGGAGGTAGAGACAGGAGGATTGGTGTGAGTTTGAGGCTAGCCTGGGCTACATACATAGTGAGCTCATGGCCAGCCTGAACTACAAAGCAAGACCCTGTCTCAAAAAAAAAAGACTGGAAGCAGTTATCATTTGATATTCCAGGGAGATCAGTTCCAGGACCTCTAATGTACCCAAATATGTGGATGCTTAAGTCACTGAATATAATGACATAGTGTTTGCATATAACCTTGCCCTTCTTCCTACATACTCTTAATCATCTCTAAATTAACATTTTATTTGATGTTGATAACCTCACAAAAATTATGTAGAAAATGCATGTTTGATTAATTATTTTAATTATGTGATAATAAAGTCTGTCTTTGGGATCCAAGTGTATAGATTCAACCAACCATAGATTGAAAATATATGGGAGGAAATTGCAGCTGTATTGAATATCTTCTGATTTTTTTGCTTTGAAAATATTTTGGGAAAAATTGCAGCTGTACTGAATATCTACAGACATTTTTCTGTCTTATATTTGCTAAACAATACAGTATAACAACTTTTACCTTGATCAGGTTAGGAGATGAGCTCAGAATTTGAGAATAAAGTTAGAAATAATGTCATTTGAATTTGGGGTGATGCATCTTATAATTAACTCTATTCACCTTCTGCAAAACAGGTTAAGTAAAACTCTTGGTGTATGATTTGGAAAGAAAATGAAAGAGCATGTATATAAGGGGTGGGGGTTGTGGGTTGGTAAGGATGTGGGTAAAAATGAGTATTAATTTGTGTCATATACTGGTACAAATTCCCCAATGTTGTGTGTAATAGTGAGCTGTATATAAAATGTACCAATAAAGAATTTTTTAAAAACTCTTGGAGACATTGCCTTAGGGAAATACCATGAACAAAACCTCTATAGCATGAGATCTACAGAAGAAATCAAAAATGGGATCTGTTTTGGGGTTTTTTTTTTTTTGAGACAGGGTCTTGCTTTGTAGTTCAGGCTGGCTCTAAGCTCA
This sequence comes from Thryonomys swinderianus, assembly GCA_004025085.1. Taxonomy (NCBI): domain Eukaryota; kingdom Metazoa; phylum Chordata; class Mammalia; order Rodentia; family Thryonomyidae; genus Thryonomys; species Thryonomys swinderianus. Next base: position 14,618 of record PVIC010034721.1, on the reverse strand, counting down.
CTATATAGTCCAGGCAAGCCTCGAACTCAGCAATCCTCCTGTCTCTGCCTCCCAAGTGCTGGGATTACAGGCGTGAGCCACTATGCCTGGCACTGGGGATCTGTTTTTATTAAAAAGCTTCTGCAAGGGCCGGAGATTTAGCTCAATGGTTCTGGCACCTGCCTCGCAAGCGCAAGGTCCTGAGTTCGACCCCGGTAACCACATACAATGCTGGGCGTGGTGACTCACGCCCACCAGCCATCAATACCACATACCACGTACCACAATGCCAGGCGTGGTGGCTCACGCCTGTAATCCCAGTACTCGGGAGGCAGAGACAGGAGGATTGCTGAGTTCGAGGCTTGCCTGGGCTACATAGTGAGCTCAGGGCCAGCTTGAACTACAAAGCGAGACCCTGTCTCCAAAAAAAAAAAATCATATCATAGTGACATATGTGCACCCATGTTCATAGCAGCTCAGTTCGTGATAGTTCAGTCTTGGAAACCCAAATGCCCATCAACTGGAGACTGGATAAAGATGTGGTTTTTCTATAAAATGGAGTATTACTCTGCCTTAGAGAATAAGTTTGAGTCATTTATACTCAAATGGACTTACCTTCAGAACATACTCACAAGTGAAATAAATAGGTCACAGATGTGTAAATATCTTTTCTCTGGTATGAGAATCTGAAAATGTAAATGAGTTCTAGAATGTATGATGGATATTGTGAAATAGAAAATATTCAAAGGAAATGGGGTGAAGGGAGGGGTGATAATGAGGGAGAAGGAAAAATGTGTTGGTAATAAAAAAAGAGCAACAAAACTTATGTATTTAGGGGGCAGGGTTGTGGGCTGGGAAGGGGAATGGGAAAAATGAGAATTAAATCATGTCATATACTGGTACAAATTCTCAATATTGTGTGTGATCATGATGTGTATATACAATGTACCCATAAAGATAAAAATACAAAAATTTTTAAAAATTAACTCTATTCAAGAGATGGTTTCTAAGTGCCATGATGAAGCACCATGAGACCCTCCGGGAGCAGGTCCCCAAGAGGCAAGCCTAGGATATAATATGTGCATGTCCCACACATGTGTACTCCACACTGCAGCAAGGGTGAATAGGGAGCCCCTGACAGGACGTGGTGGGCTTCCTGGAGCCTACAAGAAGGTGTCCAAGGAAAAGGGCTGTGCTAGGTGGTCTCTGCCCTGCTCAGGAGAGACCCTGGTGCTGCCCCTCCAGACCCCATTTTCCTTAGTGGAGAATTCTCCTCAGTTTTAACTCAGGACATTTGATGGAAGCACTACTTAAAAACACCTAATTCCTTTAGTTCTGAGCAAACCGCAGTGTACAGAAGAGAAACTCAATGAGAGAAGCGCTGCGGCTCTAAGACACACTGAGCCACGGTGCTACGCTGCCCTGTCACGCAGGATTCCAACCACAGACCTAAATGGATTCCAGAGCCTGGAGCCTGTCAAACAGCTCTGGAGCAAGGCACTTTTCTCACCTGTTTGCCTTGCTTAATTTTTTGCCTTCTTCAGACTGGTATAAGAAACTTGTGGCTTTCATGACCCAAATTGGGTTTAACATGTACAGAATGCAATTTTTCTTCCTGGGACTATAAAACTGGAAAAACTCAACCACCAGAAGTCCCCAGGCAACTGTAATGCCCCAACTTTTATAATTAGGTCAATCTAAGTCAAGTTCTGTGAGCTCTTAAAAGAACGAAATACTTCATTTTGAAAGCATATTACTGGATTTGGCAATTTCCTCTCCTTCTAGCTCTTTTGGGCCTGCAGGATTAAATTCAATGAGTGCGGTGTTGGTCTGTTAATGAGAAAGAAATGAAGGCAGAGATTTGCAGAGTTAATCAAAACCTCAGGTTGCTTTTTCTTCTGTGAGAGTCGATGTAACTCATATCAGGATTAGGGGACAGGGGCTGGGTCTTGCCTCCGTGTTCTTGGCACCTAAAATAGTACCTGGCACAAAGCAGATGCCCAGTGTGTGCTTGTTTTGCTCAGGTGAATCTTGGGATGCAACAGAAATGCGTTTTGACAAATATTCAACTGGGAGGAAATAGTCTTAGCTGAAATTTTAACCAGAAATTATCTTTGGGTAGTGAGATCCTTGTGGTTTTTATTTTCTCCTTTGTAGTTTTGATATTTATCTCAAACCACTACTTAAATAATTTTTTTTAATTCTTTATTGGTACAATTTATATACATCTCAAAATCACATATAACATTGGGAAATTTGTACCAGTATATGCCACAAGTTAATTCTCATTTTTACCCATATCCCTACCCACTCCCCCCACTACTTAAATAATTTTAAAAAATTTTACCAACATCATATGGGTGCACAGGCAGCCAAATATAGTCATTTGTGGTCTAATGTTTCTATCAATGACAGATCACATTATATGATGGTGGTTCCATAAAATTACACACCTAGTAATTGTATAGTCATCTTACCTTATGCAAGAACGCTATAATCTTTGCACACAATGAAATCTACTAATTCATTTTTTCTGAACATGTACCCATTATTAAGGGACTAAGTATGCAGCACAAAGTCTCTGGATCCTCTCCCTTCTCTTCCTCAGTTTTCCATTCTACATAAAATTCTGCTTTGGAATATTTTAGTTGATTAAATTGGCATTTACCTTCATATGTCTAAGTAACATGCTTCTGTTATTTTTTTTTTTCAGGAAAACAGTAAATAGGAGCCTGGTAAATAAATAATATTAACAGATTAGAACAATCTGTTCACCCATGCTTTTGCCAGCACTTTTGACTTTGAAGAATTAAAAAGGAGCATCTAGCCAGGCATGGCAGTACATCCCTGTAATCCCATACTCAGGAGGCTGAGGCAGGAGGGTTGTGGTGAATTTGAAGCCAACCTGGACCACATAGTAAGTTCAAGGCCAGCCTGACTATATAGCAAGACTTTGTCTAAAAAATGGTATCTACAGGCTGGGGATTTAGCTCAGTGATTCTGGGATCTGCCTGGCAAGCACAAGGTTCCAGGTTTGATACTACATACCACAGTGATGGGTGTGGTTGCTCACGCCTATAATCTCAGCACTGGAAAGCAGAGGTAGGAGGATTGCTGTGAGTTTGAGACTAACCTGGGCTACCTAGTGAGTTCAGGGACAGCCTAAACTATAAAGTGAGACCCTTGCTCAAAAAAAGAAAAAATAGTACCTAAGGCCTTGAAAATAAGATTACGTATTCGGTAAAATCCAGATCTCTTCCAGATTCAAGGTATTGAACCTCAAAATGTCATCGTTGTAAAAGGGGACTCAAGGGAGTTCCCAAAAATCTTGTAGGACCATAAGGACATAGCTATTAGTTTTAGATTTCTTACAGTTAAGTAATTATAACTACACACTGATTCCCTTGACCCTAAATGGACAAGCCTAGCTACTGTAGGCAGTAAGACTACCTAGTGGCCTGGGTTTAAGGGAACTTGAAGCTTGATGAACAAGTTAAACTCACAGAGGAAGAATTCATGACAGTCGGTGATTGTGGGTCAGTTACTGCAAAGCACAACAATGGTAGAGGTTAGAGGGAAGCATTGTGTAGAGTCAGCATGGAAGATACGGGCAGGGAGTGTGCGCTGGCAGGAATGTCATTGTACTAGTACATGGAGATGTCAGCACGCGATCCTGCAGGGTCAGCTGGACAAGCCCTGGGTGGGTTCCAGCAAGAGCAGCTTGTGCTTGACATACAGAGTTACAGAACCAGAACTATGTCACTGGTAGATGGTGCTAAGTGGAGTGCTCGTGCCAAGTGTTAAGTCCGAAAAGTTAAGCAAGGGTTCAGGCAAGCAAGCAAGGCAAAGGCTACCAAGGGAGGCAGAGTCCAGGTTGTCAGGAACATTGAATCAGATCTGAGGAGCAGCTGTGAAGAAAGGTACAAAAACCCTGAATGACTGACTTCCTTTAATGGCTCTAGATAGAACAAAAAGAAATTTAGTAAACATAGCATTGCGCAAGTGGAATAATCACTGCAGCTTAATGAGGCTGTTTTTCAGAGACCCAAACCTCTCCAATGCGAATTCCTTTTCTCCCTTTGGGAAATGGAAAATGAGCTGGATCTGTACTCTAATGAAACCTGGATGAGAGGACATGCTCATTTGTTTTTCCAGTTCTTTAAATCTTGTCTGGAAAAGGGTGCTGCGGATGTTACCCAGAGTGGACTATGAGTGCTATGACTTCTTATTTTCTCACTATGGGAAGAGAATGTGAGTGGTTCCATTTGTACAAAGGTGAGCTGTATTTTGTCTTCAAAAACACACATGAAGTTTGGGCCAGAGATTTAGCTCATTGGTTCCGGTGCCTGCCTAGCAAGTGCAAGGTCCCTGGTTCAATCTCCAGTAACCACATACAACAATACTAGGCATGGTGACTCACACCCACCAGCAATCAGTACCACATAACACAGTACCCAGTGTGATGGCTCACGCCTGTAATCCCAACACTCGGGAGGCAGAGGCAGGAGGATTGCTGAGTTTGAGACTTGCCTGGGCTTCATAGTGAGCTCAGGGCCAGCCTGAACTACAAAGCGAGACCCTGTCTCAAAGAACAAACAAACACACACACACACACACACACACGTGAAGTGAAACATGTGAAAGATCTGAGTAGTCACCAGATAGCCAAAGGGATGAACTGGGTAATGAGGCTTTTTCTTTCCTGAGCTCTAAATATACTCTTCTTTGCTCTGTTCTGTGACACAGTGCCTTGGACTTTCAATCCATATTTCTCCTGTGCCAGGTCTCTCTCTTAGGTTCTTCTAATGGGGGCCCGAAGGGAAATTAGGAGACTGGAAGGGATTACAGGTGTGGGTCACTGTGCCCAACAGTAAACAGAATTTTTAATGAACACTTTATTATACACTATAGATCTTTTTAATTTTATATTCATAAGCTATACACTACAATAAACAACTGTCAAATAAGGTAAAGAAAATCCATTTACTTTCAAGAAGATATGAATAAGACTTGTATTGGTCATATACTAGGTCACAAAGATGCACTAAAAACATTAAAATTAGGATGCTTTTGGGCTGGGGATTTAGCTTGCCTTGCAAACGCAAGGTCCCGAGTTCGATCCCCTGTAACCACATACAATGCAATTAAATACCATGAAAGTTTATGAAACTTTATATATACAAATAAAACACACAGTAAAGTTAATTTTGCCAAATGGCACAGCCATGCTGGGCCTTGATCCTGGACTTTCCAGCCTCCAGAGCCGCTAACAGCCACCCAGGCTGTCTGTGGTGTTGCCTTACAGCAGCCCTACCAGACCACTACCCTGAGATTAATTAATTGGTGAGTAATTCTTTAAAATTACCTCCCCTCAGAATACTCACTAATTACCAAGGGAGAGGAAGTAACTTAGTGATGGGGAAGCCTGGCAGACACCCTTGGCTCAGGAGGAACATGAGCATTGCCAGTGCTTGGGTTTGCATAGTGTTTGTTCCCCAAGGGTTCATGTGGTAAAAATTGGTCCCTTGTGTAGGGTTGCTCATTATTGGATCCTTTGAGAGGTGGATTCTGGTGGGAAGTTGTTCAGTCATTGGCGATGTTACCTGAAGGAGGGGTTAAGGTAGTTTTCATGGGACCCTGAGTTAGAATCTTCCTTTGTTTCTGGAGCCTGCCAGCAATCGGACAGCACCTGAGTTGGGGTGGGGCTGGGAGGATGAAGAAAACAAAAGACAAAGATAGGGTTGGGAAGACCTCTCAGTCAGTACTGAGCAGGCGCCGTGTTTATTGATCAGGCTATACTTATACTGATTTGGAAGGGTAACATGACGTCAATAATGGTTACATATTATCTTATACATTTATCATTTGGTTGGTAGAAACAAAAACAGGTAGTCAAGAAATCTGTACATTTCTTAGGAACAAGAACAGAAAATAGTAACTATAAACATGATGATAACATGTCTGGAGTCAATTTCTCAAAATATCAAACTACAATTTTTTAAAATCTTTTTCCTGGGGCCGGAGGGTTAGCTCAGTGGTTCCAGCACCTGCCTCGCAAGCGCAAGGTCCTGAATTTGATCCCCGGTAACCACATACAATGCTGGGCGTGGAGACTCACGCCCACCAGCAATCAATACCACATACCACAGTGCCGGGCCTGGTGGCTCATGCCTGTAATCCCAGCACTCAGGAGGATTGCTGAGTTCGAGGCTTGCCTGGGCTACATAGTGAGCTCAGGGCCAGCCTGAACTACAAAGAGAGACCCTGTCTCAAAAAAAAAAAAAAATCTTTTTCCTAACTCTAACTTCCTTGTACCATTCTCTACTAATGTTTAACTTTTAACAGAATAAAACCAGAAGAACGAGTACATCCATCATATAATTAATTAATTCTGCTAACTCTACTGAACTCTGTCCTAACCTACATAAAAACTGGAAGGAAAACAGCATTTTGCTAACTTGAGAGACAATGGTCAGTGGGCCCAGCACAGGAATAGGGGAATTTTCCCAGGGCCAGAGCATGTTTTCTGGCGGTAACCCAGGGCAGCTCCTTGTTAGAGCAGGTCCCCTGGTCTATTCGGGGCAGCACCATAAAGTGCAGACCCCGACTCGGGAGTTTTCCCCAAATCCCCCAGGAGGAAATGCCTGGTCCAACTACTCCATGCTGTGCCGCTTCCCACACTTTGTCTCACTTTCTGACAGCACAATTTCTTCCTCTTGCACATGCTTCCACCATGTGATGCCATCTTTCAGGAGCTTGCACCAGAGCTGAGAAGAAGCCAGCAACATCCCCTCCAGAGCTGTGAGCCAAGCAAGCTCTTTTTCATCATAAAGTTACCTGGCTTCAAGCATTTTGTTATAATGAGAAATGGTCTCCTACAGCAGGCATCAAAAATTTTTACAGAAATATATTAAAGAAAGTAATGACATAGAAATTATTATGATTTGTTAAATGAAAGAAGATAGGCATAAATTTATGTAGTATGCAGAATATGGTCATATTTTTATATTTTAAAATGTACATGGAGAATGGAGAAACAAAAAAGGACATATGTGCATGCCTATAATCTCAGCACTCTGGGAAGCTAAAAGTAAGAGGATTGGAAGTTTGAGCCCAGCTGGAGCAATTTATTGACTCAAAGAGACACTGTTTTAAAACAAAAAAAAAGAGGGATGAAATATAATTCAGGGTGAAGACTTTGGTTGGCTTCAGTCCCATATTGAAGATAAAAATAAAAACAAAACAAAAATCCAAAATAAATGTCTAATAAAATGTTAATAGTTATTTTTCATTAGGTGATGGGATTTCTTCTTTTTGTACTGGGGATCAAACTCAGGACCTCAGAGATTTCATTTTTTATTTTTTCCCTGTTTATAGTTTCTATAAATTCTATAATTAATGTACAATGGACCCCCAAAATACACAAGATTACATTCCTAGAGTGCCTACAAATTATAAAAACCTAAGAATTTTGAATATGGTCAGAAAATGCCTATTTTTATAGTTTAAACCCAGTTATATAATTTAATTTAATAAAATACTATATCAATAAAGCCTTAGAAGGGAGAGGGTAACTTGGTGGCATCTTAGGAAACTTGGAGCTTTAAGAAGAACAAAACTGAAGACATTTTTTAAAATTGATTTTTATTGGTACATTTTATACACACATTGTGATCACAATTGAAATTGAGAATTTGTACCAGTACATGACACAACTTGATTCTCATTTTTTCCCATTCCCTTACTCCCCAAGACCCCCAAATTCCCAACCCCCTCAAACCCAAGAATATCTGAGGTAGCTATACATGGTAAAGCAACCTGTTATGAATGTTGGTGCATTTAAGAGAGATGGATTACAGGGCAGCAGCCTATCAGCAGCAATAAGAACTGAATGATGCTCTTGGAATTGCAGATCTGCCAAAAAAAGATTGCAGAAGGTATTTGCAGTTTCTGCAAAATTGAGTGGGTTTCCACAATTATTAGTTATGTTCTAAGGAAAAATCCATAAATGACTGAAACCATGAACTCTGAACTGCAACTTCACAGGAGAACAATGTATTTATACATTTTATAATCTGAAATGAATTTTTAAGAACTGGATCTTTTTGTAGAATACCAGAACATACCTGTCTAATCCTGGAGCCCATCTCACATACCCCTCTCTTGGAAGATTCTCCTCTAGTTGAAGAATCTGCTCTAACAGCCCCTAGTAAGTGGGCTTTGGGTCACCAGGATATTGCCCCTCTAGTCTCAACTCATTGAAGCAGGGACAAAATTGAGCAGAGAGCACAAGATTCTTGATCATTTTTTACCAGCAGGAAAACTGCTCACTTGGCTTCAAAGAGAGAATGTGACTACAAGATAAAAGAACGTTGCCAAATTCTCAGTTCAATTGACAGGGAACCGGCTGATAAAACTATCCAGCTGCAGCTGGATATGCATAATGGTGATGCTCCCCGCCCCCAGCTACTTGGTAAGCCGAAGCTCACTTGCTCTCAGGAGTTCAAGACCAACCTGGGCCAGTTTATCTCTAAAAACAGCAGACAAGAACTACGCCAGTACAAATGCACACTAATGTTGGTGAGATGCAATGGGGGGGTCATAAGGCTGATCTAAGAGGCCAGAGTACAGTAAATGGAGTACAGAAGGAAGAGCACAGAACCCAGGCTGAAAACACAGATTATTTCCAGCCCGGGAACTCTGATGATGTCTGTATGGCTGGATTTAAAACTGCATCGGCCTGTTTTGCTCCTATACTGACTTTCCTTGTTCTTACTCTTTTGAACCACAATATCTATAACTATCATCCAATGGCTGTACCACTACTTTGTGCTGGGAATAGACAACTTGTTTAATCACACAGGTTCGCTGATGGTGGAATTATGGCCAGACTGCTTGCCCATAACCAATTTAGATTATATGATGAGATTTCAGCACTGAGAGAATTGAGGTGAGGGATTTTTTGTTTGTTTTGTTTTGGACTTTTTTTTTTTTATGCTTCAAGACCATGCTGTAATTAGAAAAGCCACATTAGAGAGTGTGAATGGATTTGTCATGTTGGGTAGATGTGAAACGATAGTGATGGGAAGGACATCAGTGGCTAGCGTGTGTACAGAGGGGGTGACTCTAAAGGGATGCCTGGGGGAGTTTTGTGGGTTGATAGAACTGTTCTATATTCCTATAGTGTATGGTTATAAAATGTGTCCATATGTGTAAATTAATAGAACTATATACATGAAAAACAAGCTGGCTACTATCCGGTAATTTATATAAGTTTTTTAAAAAGAAAATAGAGACACAAGGAGTTCTACCAATACAATTTAGAAAAGTCTATACTTATGAATAATGAATATTGGAATTCTGCATAGAGAAAGAAAATGAGTAGGTCCTATCAGTCCCTTACTGTCTGCCTTACTAACAGGAAGGTTCTGCATAATATTTAGGCCTACATTTTCCAAGGGTTAATCTTAATTTCTTTATGAATTCTGTGAGGCAATAGCACTGTTTTTTGAGAAAATCAGTTTTTGTAAGATAAACTGTCCCATGGGGAGGCTCATAGGAAGACAGGTAGAACCTTCTCCAAGATGTCAGATTTCTTGTTCTGATCCTGCAAGGGAATGAAGAGCTGCTCAGTGGATCTGCCCTCCAGGTGGTAGTTATGTAACAAAGAATTCTAGAGAAAGGCTGAATTTCTGGTCCTGGGTTTAGGTAAGTGGGTTTATCTCCTTAAGGTTCAGCTGTTTTCTCAGACATAGGATTGCTATCTCACAGAGTTGTGGGAGCACGTGGGATAAAGTGTGAGACCCAACTTGACATAAAAACAACCATTTTGTTAAAAACCTCCACTTTGTGTCCTGTAACCTCCCTGTGAACCCGGAACTTGTCTTCTTGGGAACTGTCCACTCAACTGATGGGTGCAGCCACAGACTGTATATTTTTAGAATGTACTATTCTATATAGTAAGCAGTGACCTAATCATTGCTATTGGCTTCTGTAACGACTCGCTTCTGCATTTTAACAATAGAACGATCTAATCACTTCTGCATAGAAACCTCTTGGTAACAGGTGGGGGGATAGTAAATTTTGCCTTTAAATACTGTGTCGTAGTCTAATTTGCCACCTTCCTCAATATGGAGGGATGGCCCCCAGGTAGGTAATAAAGTTCTTGGTTGGACAAGTTCATGTCATCTCCTGAGAGATGGTCTTGGTGAGATTTAGTCTCAACAAAAGTATTTGAAAGCACTTAGTAAACAGCACACAATCCACACTTGTGCCTTACTAGTATTGTCATAGACCATGAATCTTGAGCTATAATTCTCTTCCTCAGCTTTACTGGCTATTTTTGTTGTTGTTGTTGTTCTGCTCAGGCTATTAGGCATATGTCTCTAAATTATCTGAATTTTCCTTTTTTTGAGACAGGGTCTTGCTTTGTAGTTCAGGCTGGCCCTGAGCTCACTATGTATCCCAGGCAAACCTAGAACTTGGCAATCCTCCTGCCTTTGCCTCCCTAGTGCTGGGATTACAGCAAGCCACTATGCCCGGCACTGTGGTATGTGGTATTGATTGCTGGTGGGCATGAGTCACCACGCCCAGCATTGTATGTGGTTACCAGGATCGAACTCAGGACCTTGCACTTGCGAGGCAGGCGCTGGAACCACTGAGCTAAACCTCCGGCCCCTGAATTTCTGTCAGAATAAATGAAGCATGATCTAACTCAATTCAAAAGAGAAAATCAGGGGCGGTGATTTAGCTCAGTCGTCCTGGCACCTGCCTAGCAAGTGCAACATCCCTGGTTCGATCCCCGGTAATCACATACAAAAATACACCCACCAGCAATCAGTACCACCCACCACAATGCCGGGTGTGGTGACTCACACCTGTAATCCCAGCAACCAGGAGGCAGAGGCAGAAGAATTACTGAGTTCGAGGTTTGCCTGGGCTACATAGTGAGCTCAGGGCCAGCCTGAACTACAATGTGAGACCCTGTCTCAAAAAAAAAAAAAAGAATTCATAGGGCACTCTGTAACTATCATCCAAAATACCCACAGTGTATTCTTTCATCATTTCTACCTAGCAAGTTTTTGACTCTGCCTCTGTGAGAAAAATATTCCAGGAAGTGGCTGAATTTAGGATAAATATCGTACAACTGAGTAGTGGTGCCACCACAAACTCTTGGACTTAACTAATGGTGAGCTCCAATAATATCTGTAATTCATTTCTTCAATATACCTTTATTAAGCAGCCATTACATTCCATATAATCCTTTAAATCCTTGCCTGGGCTACAGAGTGATCTCAGTGCCAGCCTGAACTGCAAAGCAAGACCCTGTCTCAAAAAAAAAAAAAAATTCTCTCCCTTAACCAACATCTTGTCTCACCATTACTAAAAACTGCTTCAGCTGGGCACACTGGCACTTGCCTATAATCCCAGCTACTTAGGAAGCAAAGGCTGGAGGATCATAAGTTTGAGCTGGACAGCTTAGTGAGAACTTGTCTCAAAATAAAAACATAAAAAGGGCTGAGTAAAGCACTTCATTAGGACATGCAGCCCTCTGGGTTAAAGTCTCGGTATCCAGGAGAGAAAAACACCAAACAAAAAGCCAAATACTATCTCAAATCTTCACTCTTTTCTTTCCTCTGTGCTCCCTCTCCAAAGACATGCTAGCTTTCCATTTCACAGTGGAATTAGAAGAGTATTTTTCTTTATCATTTAAACCTTTAAAAACTATTTACATACCATTCTCTCTCTCTCTCCTTCCCTCTGGTTACAGGGACAGTCCCCCAAGCTAAGACTTGTCTCCCTCAATTCTCCCATCTCAGTACTTTGTACACTGTGTTACAACTTGTGACTGCATTATTGCTCAATTCTCGAATGTCTCATCATACAGTCATTGTCTGTACTGGTTGAAACTTCTCTTGATATAGATCTTTGTGATTTTCATTATCTTGCAAGTCTGAGAAAGCAGGTTCATCTTTTCGTCAGAAGTCACATACAGTGAAATACAGGCAGCCAAATGACAGTCTGTGTTAAAGGAATCAGAGATCATGTTTTTTACTCTGGATTTTCAAAGGCTTCCATTCCTGTAAATTAGATATTCTACACTATAGTCACCTCATTCTATCCTCTGATTGTTTTTCTATCTTTCATTCTAACACACACACACACACACACACACACACACACACACCCTATTTCCTCATGGCCAGTATACGTTTTCCTTCTTGCCACCCTGATACATACAGTTTTATTGATATATACATATATAATGTATATATAGAGACATAGAGACAGAAGAGAGAGCATACAATCAGATTTTATCAAGGCAGTGCCAAGCATAAATATTTTATTTACTTACACTATGAATCCTGATGTATTTGTGAGCCCTTACATAGTGAAAACATATCCCCAGTATGTCGTCAATCTGACCCCCAAGACTTCTCATCTAGCACATAGTCTGGTAATTCTAAACACTGAGGTCAAAGTAGTCTACCCAAGGGACTAACTCACGTGGTTATACTTGGCCTCCCACATGCTCCATTATCCACTGTGTGGCTCCAGCGATGCCCTGTGTCTGAGTAATATCCAGGACTGGGTCTTTAATTTGGGAATCTGATTTTTGTTTTGAGACAGGGTCTTGCTCTGTCGTTGAGGCAGCCCTTGAACTCACTATGGAGCCTAGGCTGGCCTTGAATTTGTAGCAATCATCCTGCCTCAGCCTCCCAGGTGCTGGGATCACAAGCGTACAACATCGGCATGAAGATAACATCGGTTTGTAAGATAAGCTTTATTGAATTATCCGAAAGGAAACCACACAAGGGACAACAGGACCAGAGTTGTGCCTTTGTAAATTCACTCTAACCATTAGGGAGAGAGAGGGTTGTATGATGTTCAACAGGACTCAGGGACTGGTGAAGAGATGATGGGGACTGGACAGAGCAATGACAGTGGGCATGAGAAGTTGCTGGGTCCCAAGGTTTTTTGGGTTTTTTTGTTTGTTTGTTTGTTTGTTTTTGGAGACAGGGTCTCGCTTTGTAGTTCAGGCTGGCCCTGAGCTCACTATGGTGCCCAGGCAAGCTGCCACGAACTCAGCAATCCTCCTGTCTCTGCCTCCCGAGTGCTGGGATTACAGGCCCAAGTTTATTTTTGAAACAGAATCAACAGGACACACACAAATTACATGTGGGGGTCAGGGGCAGGAGCGGTGTCAGGGGAAGATTCAACAGCAGAGATGTGGTGCTATTTGCTAAAATGAGGAAGACTGAAAAAAAATGATTTGGGGTAGGAGGATAAATAATGGCTTTCCTCGGAGATGTTAACTTGGATGCATCATTTCTATTTCAGTGTCACACTTCATATTTTGTAGAAGACTAAACATTTTTTATGTACCAATTCTGTCGTGTAAAAGAGATTCCAAGAAAACAGTTGGCTACCTGGGTCTGGAGTTCAAAAGAGTTACACTCTGGGAGTCCTAGGCCATGCAATCCTTTGTAACCTTAATTTCCCCAGCTCAGTATAATCTTTCTGTCCTCTGAGTTCAGTCCACCTAATGGCTTCTAACTTACTTTCTCTCTCTCTCTCTCTTTTCTTTCCGCTTTATTTTTTAGAGTAGTTTTAGTTCATGGCCAAATTAAGCAGAAAGTGCAGAGGGTCCTTATACATCATGTCCTGACCTGCACATACATGGATTCCTCAGCCTGGAACAGCCCCATAGAGGGGACGGTTACAGTCGATGAACCTACACTGAGTCATTGTCATCCAAAGTCCACAATTTAAGTTAGAATTCGTTCTTGTTGTTTTACTTTCTGTGTATTTGGACCAGTGTGTAATGATACGTACTACCATTACAGTGTCATATGGGAGACTTTCATGACCCTAAAACTTCTCAGTGCTCAGTCTATTCATCTTCCTCTACTAGGCTCTAACAATTACTATTTACTCTCTTTTTATACTTTTTTTTTCTTTTTTGAAACAAGGTCTCGCTTTGTAGTTCAGGCTGGCCCTGAGCTCACCATGTAGCCCAGGCAAGCCTCGAACTCAGCAATCCTCCTGCCTCTGCCTCCCGAGTGCTGGGATTACAGGCGTGAGCCCTCACGCCTGGCACTGAAGAATCTATTTTTAACATTTTAATTTTGAAGAATCAAGGTGTGTCCACCTCTATATATTTAATGTTGCCAACACTGGCTCACTGTTTCCTTTCTTTACCTAATAATCTAAGTTTTGCCAACATTTTTATTAAAATACCAAGATCAAAGTAAGGACTTCCATACTTACCCCTAAACTAGATGCAGTCACTCAGCTTTTCTGTTTTTCAAATACTTATTCCTGAAAGCCCTCTGGCCCCTTCAATAACTTCTAATCTGAATTACATTGAAAAGTCATCTGTTACATGTCTCAGTAATTAAATTGAACACATCAAAAAATAAAAGCCAACAAAAAGAAAGAAGTAGGTGACATAACCTGATCCTGGGTGACAGGTTTCCTCTTTCTCTAATTTATCTGAAAAGAGAGACAGAAAAAAAACCTTGCAGGTGTCTGCGTTCTGGCGACCAAATCCAAACTAATAAAAATAAGGAGGTTTACAATGCCAGACGTGGTGGCTCACGCCTGTCATCCCAGCACTCGGGAGGCAGAGACAGGAG
>PVIC010034720.1:0-19357 GCA_004025085.1 Thryonomys swinderianus | reverse complement strand
GTGGAAATTCATACATAAATCTCAAAGAAAATCATGAGTTTAGAGAATAACAGGCCCTATAAAATGGCATTTAAAAAGAAAAGAACAGAGGGCTAGGGACTTAGCTCAGTGGTTCTGGCGTCTGCCTCATAAGCTCAAGGCCCTGAGTTTGATCCTCGGTACCAAAAACAATAAAAAAGCAAAAGAATGGAGTAAGAGTCATAAAACAAAAGGGCCATATGACTTCACTTATGTGAACTGTATGTTTTAGACAACTCGGATGGTAAAGTAACCACCTAGCACATGCAAGGCACATACACCAAAAAGGTTAAATTTTCTGTGACATATATTTTATCACAATTTTTTTTTTTTTGCTTTTTTGAGACAGGGTCTCGCTTTTGTAGTTCAGGCTGGCCCTGAGGTCACTATGGTGCCCAGGCAAGCTGCCGCGATCTCAGCAATCCTCCTATCTCTACCTCCTGAGTGCTGGGAAGACAGGCGTGAGCCACCACGTCCGTCCGGCATTGTGATATGCGGTGTTGATTGTTGGTGGGCGTGTCTCCACGCCCAGCATTATATGTGGTTACCGGGATCGAACTCAGGACCTTGCCCTTGCGAGGCAGGCGCCGGAATCACTGAGCTAACCCTCCGGCCCTATCACAATTTTTTTTTAAATGAGAAACTGAAAAGAAGACATTCTCCTCTGGCTTAATAATCCAAAACAGGGAACATTCCAAACATCAAGGTTTTTCGGTTGTTGTCATCTGCAAACTACTTCAAGACACATACTGGCCCTACCCCACAGACAAACTTCCACAAAAGGAAAGCTGCTTGGTACTCCCCGTCCATCTGGGACCCGCCTCCCGCTGGTAGGCTCAGGCCGAGTGACCATTAGGGCACAAACAGCCCTGAACATTCGGCTACAGGCCAGCCTCTGTGGGTCACCCTCCCCCACAGAAGCCACCCGTGGATGCTCTTTTCAGTGACCTAGTTAAAAGCTGTGGCCTGAGTACAACTTCCTCTTCCACCTCAGCCACTGCTTCTTCTCAGGGCTGATCCCCTCCCTACTGTGGCTCCTACTCATAGAGAAGAAAGGGGCGGAAGGAAGCAGAAACCTAACCCTAAGTAGCACTGGAGGCACACCTGGCATTGTATGTACTTGGAAGCTCCACTGTGTTACCCTCACAAGAATGGCACGAGGTGGGCATTACACCCACTTTACAAAGGAAGAAATGAAGCCCAGAACATAGGTCACTGGTACAAGGTCCTACAGCTCTTACGAGGTACAGCTAGATTCTCACTCAACTCTGCATTTCCCCAGAGCTCCCATTCTTTACTCTCTACCAAGATTCCTTCCTAACTCAGCTTTCGTGGCCCATCTTTTGTAATCACACAGAAAGAGAGGGCCAGAGATTTAGCTCAGTGGTTCCGGCGCCTGCATCGCAAGCGCAAGGTCCTCAGTTTGATCCTAGTAACCACATACACTGTTGGGCGTGGTGACTCATGCCCACCAGCAATCAATACCACATACCACAGTGCTGGGCGTGGTGGCTCACACCTGTCATCCCAGCACTCGGGAGGCAGAGACGGGAGGATTGCTGAGTTTGAGGCTTGCCTGAGCTACATAGCGAGCTCAGGGCCAGCCTGAACTACAAAGGGAGACCCTGTCTCAAAAAAAAAAAAAAAAAAAAAAAAAGAGCAGGCTTGAATCTTAATCTCCCCCTCCTTCTCTCCTTCCTTATTCTGGTGCTGGAGACGGAGCCCAGGGTCTTGTGCCCACCAGCCACTGAGCCACACCCCAGTCCATGAGCCAATAATTTAAATGTCCCCAAAAAGAAGAAGACGAGACAACCCAGAATAGTTTGCCATCATACACTGTAAGATCCCCAAAAGCCTAGCATGAAAGTCAAGAGCTTAACTGGTTAACAAAATACAGCCCAGATCTGATAAAATGATGTGAGCTCCCACTTGCTTCCTTTAGAACTCCTAGGTTTTTAGCTCTAACGCCCTCAGATGAGGGGTTTGAAAGGTGAAAGGTCTCAGCAGACTACTTTACCCCTGCCATGCCCTGTTATCTTTTCTTTTTCTTTTTTCCTTTTGGTACTGGTGATTGTGGCCAGGTCTATACATTTTTTTTTTTGAGACAGGGTCTCGCTGTGTAGTTCAGGCTGGCTCTGAGCTCACTATGTAGCCCAGGCAAGCCTCGAACTCAGCCATCCTCCTGCCTCTGCCTCCCGAGTGTTGCGATTACAGGCATGCGCCACCACGCCCGGCACTGTGGTATGTGGTATTGATGGCTGGTGGGCATGAGGCTCCACGCCCAGCATTGTATATGGTTACCGGGGATCGAACTCAGGACCTTGCGCTTGCCAGGCAGGCACCGGAACCACTGAGCTATCCCTCCAGCCCCTACACTTTTTTATTTTGAGATAGATAAGTCGCGAAATTATCTAGGCTGGGCTCCAATTTGTGATCCTTCTGCCTCAGCCTCCCAGAGTGTTGAGATTATGGATGGACAACAGCATATACTAGCATCGTTCCTTCCTTCCTCTTTCTTTCCTTCCTTCCTCTCTATCTCTTTCTCTTTTCTTTCTCTCTCCCTCCCTCCCTCCCTCCCTTCCTTCCTTCCTTCCTTCCTTCCTTCCTTCCTTCCTTCCTTCCTTCCTTCCTTCCTTCCTCTTTCCTTCCTTCCTCTATCTCTTCCTCTCTTCTCTCTCCCTTCCTTCCTTCCTTCCTTTTCTTTTTGCTTCATTCAGGCTGTGGAGTAGCTGCAATACCAGGTATGAGCCACAGGGCTGGCTTACCTTCTTGCCAGTACATTTCCTAGGATGGGGCCTGGAATACTTTGCATATTTGTCATTAAGATATTGAGAGGATTATTTGAATTTTTGTCCCCTGACAGTCATGTGGCTACGGTAACCTTGGTGATGAAGGCTGTTTGGCTTCTGTAAATACCAGCCACAGGCACCTGAAAAGGAGAAGTCGCTGGGGAGCCTCTGAGAACCGAGGCTCTTGACCACAGCGGCCGCCGCAGGGGAGAGGCGGCACCTGGCCCCCTGCCGCAGGGAAGAGCCGCGGTTTGCTTTCTCCACCAGCCCTTGCACACAGCCTCTTTCATTAGCCCTCCCTGGAGAGGCAAAGGCCCTAGAGACCTCCAAGGAATGCCACCTGCCCATTCCTGGAACCAGCCCGCCTTTACAAAAGTTATCAGCCCAAGTGTTTGCTTTGAGCTGACCTGCAGCCAACCCCCAAGCTCCCCCCCAGGAGGTGGATCATTACCAGGGGCAGGGCAGGCACTAAATACCATGGAAGATAGCAGCAGAAAGTTTCCCAGCAGCCCACACTGTTTATTCTCACAAGCAAACCTAAGCCAAACACCAGGTAGCCAAGAACTTTAAGGATGCTAAACTTGACCAAGAGGGTCTGGGATTTAGCTCAAATTGTACTGCTCCTACCTTGGAGGCACAAGGGCCCAAGTTCGATTCCCGATACCCCCACCACCAAAAAAAAAAAAAAAAAAAAAAAAAGGAAAAAAGAAAGGAAGAGAAAAAAAAATGTAGATCAAGAATCACAGGTAGGGGCTGGAGATTTAGCTCAGTGGTTCCGGCACCTGCCTACCAAGCACAAGGTCCCTGGTTCGATCCCCAGTAACCACATACCACAATACTATGAGCAATCAGTACCCCATACCACAGTGCCGGGCATAGTGGCTCACACCTATAATCCTAGCACTCAGGAGGCTGAAGAAGGAGGATTGCTGAGTTCGAGGCTTGCCTGGGCTACATAGTGCGCTCAGAGCCAGCCTGAACTACAAGGTGAGACCCTGTCTCAAAAAAAAAAAAAAAGCCACAGTAATAATGGTGAGAAAACGTCTCTCAACGTTTTCCTTAAACAACAGGGTAAAGGATAACTTACACTGGAATCATCGAAAGAGGTAAGTGAACAGTCTATGAATGTCTCACCCTATGAAATCTCAAAGTGACACAGGGGTAGGTTCCAACATTTAAGATCTGTTCCATTTTTTGGTGTTTCTGTCCCTGGGTTTTTTAGTGCACTTAATTTCTGCCCCTCACAGAAGTAGTCTGTGGACGACACCGTGTGGCCCCACACCTGTGAGAGCACAGGGGTGTCCCTGCATTACCTTTTACACAGGCCCAGAAAGTTCCAATTATCTTGCAAATCAGGGCTGGGTTCACTTTTCCAGTCCAAAGGGCAGAGTACAAAAAGAGAGCTATAACCCAAAGCAGCACGTTTATTTTTAAACCCATAATCTGAAAAAGTTAACTAGAAAGAAAAAAATCAAGTGTTTCTTTTCCAAAGAAAATAACTCTTTTTACTTAAAATTAAAACTCAGTCCCTTGAAAATTAAAAGATCTCTAAATACATAGAAAGTAACATTAAAGTTATGTAAACCTCTTTTTTTCCTCCAAGAGAAAGGTCCTGCGATCAGTTTTACACACTGAACATACACAAGCAAAAATGTGTGTTTGTTTTCCAGCGGTACACTGCCTACTGCTCTTATGCATGTTTGTTTTTATGGCAGTTTTGTTAAATACAGTGAGACAATAGCTAAAAATACACAAAAGTAATTTGTGTTTCTTGTACTTTCAGAAAGACATCTTAGGAAGGGAAATAACGCACTAAGGAGAAGTAGGGAAGACACTCCTCTCTGGGTCCATGAAAAGGACAGCACAGAGGACACAGGACAGGCCTGGGGAGCCAGCCTGGGACCTCGTCCCCCCACACCGTGAGCAGCTCAAGCCGCCCATCCTGCCCGCACGCAGGCGCTGTGTACAGACGGGGTCTCCAGCC
The DNA here is from genome assembly GCA_004025085.1 of Thryonomys swinderianus. Classification (NCBI taxonomy): domain Eukaryota; kingdom Metazoa; phylum Chordata; class Mammalia; order Rodentia; family Thryonomyidae; genus Thryonomys; species Thryonomys swinderianus. The sequence goes on along the minus strand of PVIC010034720.1, from coordinate 14,566 downwards.
CCAGAACTGGGTCCCGGGGGCCAGAAGGCGGGGCGGTTCCTGCACTGCAGGAGCCAGGGCTCCTGGGGCAGCCCTGCAGACACTGGGATTACACTGGCTGGTGGGGACTGTCTGGTATGCCTCAAAAACAACCACTGGGCAGCTGACGCAAACATGTTTCTCCTCTAAAACACCCCAGGCAGCAGACGGTCCAGAGTCAGGGCAGACATGTGTACACACCCGGCCCTGGAGACAGATAAACTAGCCTAAAAACTGACCCTCTGGGGAGACTGAGGCTCAGAGGACTTTGGTCTAAGACACAGCGGGACACCTGCTGTCCACTTTCTAACTTTCAATCTTCTTTGAACATCAGGGAACTGCTGGGTAACTTCTCACTTTGAAGCATGTAAAAATAATTCTACGTGAAAAGACAGACCTGCTGAAGCCTACGATTTAGCCCAGATAAGGGTCTCGGCTAGTGTAAGCCCCACGGGACCATCAGAGCCACCTACTGCGTGTCTCTGTGATACAAAGAATCAGCACAGGTCTCGGGAGGAAAGCCGGGAGGGTCTGAGAAGGGCAGGCCGAGGCAGACCGGTATCCGCGTGTCAGGGTCCTCTCAGGGACTGCTGCCCCAGGGGACCCCCACCTCCGGTCCTGTCTGGACTCCAGGGTCCACGGACTGCCTTCTCCCAGTCTCAGCCGCAGTCTCCAGCATTAGTCACCCCCACAGTAGCCAGGCATCAGGACCCGGGGGATGGTGGCCTCAGGAGAGGAGAGAAGCAGGAAGAACAAAGCAGCTCCTGACTGAGCGTTTAGAGGAAAGATAAACTCAATTTTCCTTAGCCAAAGACATGTCACAGAGAAGTTCACACCCTCTCTCCCCCAGGGAATAACAATAAGGCTGGATGGCACGGAACACTGAGACATCTAAAGAGGTTCTGAAAGGGAATGATTCTGCTGGGTAAGAAAGCCCAATCTTTTTGCTGGAACCCAAAAAGCAGTAAGTAAACAGGGACAGAAGTGTGCACTGCCTCTAAAGGCCGGTGGGTGCGCTCTAAGGCTGTAACGCGGTTGTTTAAGCTCTTCTATGGACAAAGGTAGCTGACACTGGTCCAACTCCGAACACAGAGCTAGCCATCCCCTCCCCTCTTCTCCTTCGACCTCCCTCTGCCCCCCTGCCCAGCTGCAAATGGCTCCTTTTTTACCTTCATCTCTAAATCAGCCACTTTAGTGCCACTGGGAGGCTAATCACACAGCAAACACAACACGAACAACTGGTGAATTATATGGTAGAGAACACAAAAAGCAAGTTAAAAGTGCTTTAGGCCCTCTCTTACATTATTTGGGAAGAAGTAAGTACTCTTAGAAAGTGATCAAACAGGTCACAGAAAAGAAATCTTCACGTGTTCTTTTTTTTTAATTGACTTAATCAGGCTGGGGGATGTAGCCCAGCACGGCAAGGCCCTGGGTTCAATCGCTAGCACCACAAAACAAGCAGAAAATCCCGTGCTAGTCAGAATGTTAGTACTTTAGAAATTTTAGGCAAGTCATTTTTCCTGTACATTTTAGAAGTGAAGGCACCCTCTCAGAAACACAGTTGAGGATCCTTACTTCATAAAGATGCAATGACCACTGAGCAGCTTAACACAGAAGTGCTTACACGTTTGGCTATAGTTATAGTGATAATTACTACTTAGTTGTAGCCAGGAACACACATGCAATGTTATTTGTACTACATGATAGATTATCAATTTGTACTCTCCATAACCATCAGTTCTAGTAGGCATGATATTCTTCAAAGTGCATGGATAGCACAATTCATTTACTTGTTCAGAAGACCACTGAAAGGGAATTTAAGATATCAACAGTTCTATTACTAAGTACCCAAATTTAGCCATCAAATATGAAAAACAATGATTTGTATTTGAAGGGAGTAGGAAAAGACTCACCTATAACACTGGCTTGTATTAATATCCAACTTTTAAAAGAAAATGATAACTTTTGAAATACTAAGGTGCATGTCTGTCTTCTGTAATTTATGGAGAGACATATGATTTTCACAGGACCCTGGAGTTCTAGGAAGGCAGGAGGTAAGGGATGGCCGGCCTCCCTGACATGGTCAGGCCCAGCCAAGACGGTGCCACCCGCTGCGGTGCGTGGCGGGCATGGCTGTGAAGCAGAAGCAACACGAGACTACTTCGGGTGAAGACGAAGGGAAATCCCTAGTACACAAATCTGAAATTCTCTAAGAATCAGGAAAAGGTTTTAAACGTGTAAGTCTAAAATTCCTGCAGTCGTCTGCTTACCAGTTTTTTTTTTTTTGAGACAGGGTCTCGCTTTGTATTTGTAGTTCAGGCTAGCCCTGAGCTCACTGTGTAGCCCAGGCAAACCTCAAACTCAGCAATCCTCCTGTCTCTGCCTCCTGAGTGTTGGGATTACAGGCGTGACCCACCACGCCCAGCATTGTATGTGGTTACTGGGGATCGAACTCAGGACCTTGCGCTTGTGAGGCAGGCACCGGAACCACTGAGCTAACCCTCCGGCCCGGCTTACCAGTTTTTTACAAAGCTTGATCATATTTCAAAAGGCTAGATGTTAATATTCTACCATCTAATCTGGCACTTTGCCTCCTGCCCTGATGTAAATGCCAGTGATGCATTCTATTTGGTCTGTACGGATCACAGTTTTATGGCCACTGAGCCATCCTCGTACAAAGGGCTTTTAGGATGGAAAAGAAAGTTAGGTAGTGCAGTGCCCCCATCCCAGGCCAGGACAAAAGCAAACAAACTTCTGCACGACTGACATCAAAGAACAGTCAGCCACTGCTCGGCCCCATAAACAGATTCGAATACCCCCTTCTGTGAGCTCCTGGCAAGGGAGCAGAGAAACTGTGATTTATCTTGTAATCAGGTACGTCTAAAGCCAGGGGGAATAGCCACACCAAACGTAGTTTATAGTTTTGCTTCAATAATACAAGGCTGGTAAGAACAAGAAGTTCTGTTATGATGAAGGCGCGTCACGTTCACGGCCGTGAGAGGAAAAGCCCACCGGACAGTGCTGCAGGAGGCAACCCCTCCGCGGCCTGTGCACAGGACGCCCATTCTTTATGATAACAAGAGGCCTTTTGAGACGAGGCTTTCTGGACGCCCTCATTATTCTACCTAGAGGTTAGCCATGTCCTTGCTCATAAAGAGAGTATTTAAAGAGTGCAGTGTGTGCCTGCCACACCTCTAGATAGACTCCTCTGGGGTTTCTTATAAATGCCTTCCTTCTGTGCCATTCGAGGCCAGCATTCAGGAAAAGACACTTCATTACCACTGCCTTTTCCCTCTCCACAGCCACATTCCCAGATGTGTGCCCCAAGGACGCCCTGGGGACTAAGCCCTGATTCCGGCCCAGATTATCCACAGACTTCTCCCTGCTGGGGTAGAATCTCTCCCTCCCATCAGTGCACAGACTGCAGACGGCGGGAGGTAAACCCAGCCCTGGAGGTGGAGAAAGGGCACTGACCACAGAGCCAAATCCCAAAGTGGGAAACCAGGAGCAGCAGAGTTTTAATGCCCTATCTTGGGACACCCTTGGTCTCTAGTCCCCAGAAGATGAAGTGGCGCTCTAGACGCGGCCAGCTGCCCGCCACAGGCCCTGGGGAAGGCTCAGGGGCTCCCACACTCAGAACACACTGAGGGAGCCCCATGCTGTCACTCAACAAAGAACAAGGCAGGGGCAGGCTTGGTGTCCTGGGGTGGCTGGGAGGACTCCCGCCGCAGGACAGGGCGGGACAAGGGGCTGGTGGGCATTCTGCTGGAACTCAAAGACCCTGAGCTTCCCTGACTGACACCAGACCCAGCATCAAGGTCACCCTGCCAACTGCTCTAAAGAGAAGGCTCAGACAGCTTTTTGTCACGCTGTCCATCTAGGACCAGGGCTGCCACTCCGCCTGGGGCTAAGCCACGGCCACGGGCCCTTCACACAGAGGGAGGAGCTTGACTTTCAGGACGTAAGTGATTAAAACCACAGTATTCTAACCGACATGGAGGACAGCCATGGAGGGGTGAGGGCTGGTGTCCATGGCATTTCAACTAACAGGCATATTTGCTGATAATATAATCATACACTTTAAGAAGTTAATAACGACAATTAAAATGACATATCAGATACTATGTATACAACTCTTCCTCGACGGACAGTTCTAGAAACACGATCGAGGCCTTTGGAACCAAAGGGAAGTTTAGCAAAATAAAAAGACACATGATTCTTTTCTCCGCTTAGCTTCCTTAGTGTGAAGGACTTAAACGGTTCACTGCTTGGGAGTTGTAATCTGCATTTATGGGCTTGTCTCTCCCTCCACTGGGTGATTTTTTGGCCTCTTCTCAGTCCTGTGTTCTACAGGACGGTGAGGCCGCTCGGTGCCATTACAGACACCTGTGGCACTGCACCGGCCTCGGAGTAAGAGAACAAAGACGTAGCTGCACTGCAGTGGGAATTAGCCGAAGAAACAGCCGGACACACCCTGGTCTCAGTGGCATTTCTTTGTCATTTGCTTCCACAGGAGACTTAACTCTCAGGCGGCAATGCCCCAAGTCGTCTTTGTGGTGGTGACTTCACCCTGGTATCAGAGTGACTGCTGGGGAAGAAGGCGGCTCCCACTTCCGGGTTCCCTTGCTTTGTCCCTTCTCACTACATCCTTTCTCTCACCCCCTCTACAGCCAGTCCACAACTCAGGGCAGATTAAACCCATGAAATATTTCTGGGCTCCCCCTACCCCGTCCTCTCCAAACCACCACCATCCACGGCTTAGGTTCCTGCCACAGCCCCACCCCCCCACCCCACCCCATGCCAGGCCAGGCCAGGCCAGGCTAGGTTCAAATCCATTCTCTACTCAACAGCTATAGCTGTCTTTGACAGATGGGGTCGTATCACCCATTGCTTTTAATATTCAGTCTTTTCTGAATTCTTTTTTTTTTTTCTTCCAGTAATAGGTATTAAATTCAAGGCGTCCCCTAGGTAGGCAACCATTCCTCCACTGAGCTACAGCCTCAGCCCTTTTTACTTGTTGAGACACAATCTCCCAGGTTGCCAAGGCTGGCCTTAAACTCGTGACCCTCCTGCCTCAGCCTCCTGAGCAGCCAGATTATAGCTGGGGCCACTACTCCTGGCCTGTTCTCGTTAAACAGAGCCATGCCTCCCTCTTCAGTCCCATCTGCACGTCCTCCGGCTTCCCAGGCACTCGTGGGGCCCAGGAGCACCGCTGAGGCTCTTCTCCCAGGCTCCTTCCTTTACTCTTCACTGAGGTTCCTTCCTCAGGCATCTGCCTCTCTTCCTCATGACTTCTCTCTCTCATTTTTTTGAGATGAGGTCTCCTTATGTTGCCCAGGCTGGCCTCAAACACCTGCACTCAAACGATCCTCCTGCCTCAGCCTTCCAAGTAGCTGGGACTACAGGCATGCACCAACCACACCAGGCTTATAAATCTCCTAAAAGTCATGTCCTTCCTCATATATTCTTTTAGGGTACCCCATTCTCTTCCTCCACGTGATTATTTACATGTGTTCATTTGTTTAATGTCTACTCCCCGTCAGGCCAACCTCCCCCAAAGGAAGACCATGCCTGTTTGTCTATCATTCCTTTCTTTTTTTTTTTTTTTTTTTTTTTTTTGCTTTTGAGACAGGGTCTCGCTTTGTAGTTCAGGGTGGCCCTGAGCTCACTATGGTGCCCAGGCAAGCCGCCGCGAACTCAGCAATCCTCCTGTCTCTGCCTCCCGAGTGCTGGGATGACAGGCATGAGCCACCGCGTCCGGCATTGTGGTATGTGGTGTTGATTGTTGGTGGGCGTGTCTCCACGCCCAGCATTATATGTGGTTACCGGGGATCAAACTCAGGACCTTGAGCTTGCAAGGCAGGCGCCAGAACCACTGAGCTAACCCTCCGGCCCCTGTCTATCATTCCTTACACTGCACACCCAGCACTGGTAGGTGTTAGGAAACAGTTATGAAGAAAACAGATGACCTTGGGAGACAAAAAAGGAAATAAGAAAGCCATTGGAATTCCCTCCCTGCTCAAAACTGAATGCCTCACGATGGCGTCATAAGCAGCACCATCTGCAGAGCAAAGCCCAGGGGCCTGTCCCACACACAGTGATGACTCGTGCTCTCCCGTCTTGGTCACTCTGTTCCACACCGCAGAGAGGCTGCAGGTTGTTTATTCCAGGCCTGACTCGATCTCGATCCTGAGACTGAGCTGTTTCCTACACGCAGGTGGGAGGGGCTGTGGCTGCCTAAGAGGTGGGAGGTTTCCACTATTATCTTAAGAGAAATTCCAAGAATGAAAAACTTCACTGGTTTTAACATTGCTTGAATTTTCCAACGTGTTACAAAAAGTCTAAAAATGTACAAGTCTAAAGGTATAAACACAAATCCTCAGTGCTTATCATTTCTAAATTTTAGATCACTAAGTCATTTCTCTGTATCTAACTCTCCTAGAAAACACTTTTCTTTTCTTTTCTTTTTTTGAGACAGGGTCTCATTCTGTAGTTCAGACTGGCCTTGAGCTCACTATGTAGCCCAGGCAAGCCTCAAACTCAGCAATCCTTCTGCCTCTGCCTCCCTGGTGCTGGGATTATGGGTGTGAGCCACCATGCCTAGCATTGTGGTATGTGGTTACTGGGGATCAAACTCAGAACCTTGTGCTTGCAAAGCAGATGCTGGAACCACTGAGCTAAATCCCTGGCCCCCTTGGAAACAATTTTTTTAGTCGTTCTTTTTTGGTACCAGGAATCTAACTCAGAGACTTGTATTTGCTAGGCATGTACAGTGCTATAGAGGTACATCCCCAGCCCTAGAAAACATTTATTAAAAAGATTTATCGGGCCAGAAATTTAGCTCAGTGGTTGTGGCGCCTGCCTCACAAGTGCAAGGTCCTGAGTTCAATCCCTGGTAACCACACACAATGCTGGGCGTGGTGATGCACGCCCACCAGCAATCAGTACCACATACCACAATGTCAGGCATGGTGGCTCACACCTATAATCCCAGCACTCAGGAGGCAGAGGCAGGAGGATTGCTGAGTTTGAGACTTGCCTGAGCTACATAGTGAGCTCAGGGCCAGTCTGAACTACAAAGCAAGACCCTGTCTCAAAAAATGAAACGAAATGGAAATACTCCCACAGACGGTGTGGGGAGGGACTTGGGGGAACTGACCCCGGACTCTGCACTGAGCTCCATCCATACCCCTTTCTGTCTTGAGACAGGCTCACTGAGTTGTCCAGGCTGGGCTCAAGCTTTGGATCCTCCTTCCTCAGAGCCCCAGAGCTGTGGTATTACAGGCCTGAACATCTGGCTCATAGTTGGCTCTTAATTCACTAATGGCTCTTGTGTTTCTGCATCTGAACACATGACCAAGGTCAAACTCTACTGAAGCAACTTTTCTTTGCGAGAGATTTGGACATAAACACACCCACCCAAACATACGTGTCTGCAAACGCACAACAATCTATAGAAAAAGATTTTAGCTTTTGTTTTGCTTCTGGTTTTTAATGCTTAAGGTGGAGTCAAACTATCAGTAACTGGTTCAAATGCCTTTCCTTGCCCAACCAGTTTCTTTCTGTTAAACTTCCACCTCTCCGTATATCTTGTTCTCCAAATCTCAGCTATCTTGAGCACCTTGGTGATATATCACAACATCAAACAGCCTTAGTTAGTTTGCTTATTTATGTATTTTCAGTATGGGAATCGAACTCAGGGCCTTGTGCTTGCCAGGTACATGCGGTGCCTCTGAACTACATCCCTGGCCCTAGGTAGGCCTAGTTGAAATGATTTCCCCAGCACCCTGCAGAGTCCCAGAAAGTGGTACATGGAAAGCTTGCAATTTTGCCCACTGGTACTGAAGCAAAGAAGCCTTTCACTGCACTTTACAAAAATCCATTAACTAAGCATCATTTTCCTGCAAGTCAATTTGGTGACTAAGCGGTAATCGGCTCGTGTCATAAAAAGAGGAGAAGTCCTATAGGTTTAGAATTACCGTGAAGAAGATGAGGACAGTGCAGACACAGAGACTGAGCCTTTCCTGAAAGAGGTTTTCACCTCTCTCACAGCAGTATAAATCTCTGCAATCTTTACATCAGTATTATTAGTTCAGGAACCCAGAAATAACCTTGCACATGCTAATTATGTCCAGCAATATGCTCCATCTGTAAATAGGGAAACCGAGGTGTTTGGAGACAGAGCAACCCAACAGTGAGTCAGGCCTGCAGTGGATACCAGGCCCAGCACTCTGGAACTCCACCTCTGGCAGGGAGATGCGATCTGTCTTTCAAGGGGAAGAAATGTTCACATACATAACAGATGGCAGAGATGGAAGTGAATATCCTCACATCTTGGAATGGCTAAGACAAAAGACAGCCAAGAGCCAACAGGCAACAACCCCAGGCTTCAAATGTCATTTAATCAGATGGCAAATTAGCAGGCTTCAGCCCCTCCTCAGCAAAGACATTGCCCATCTCCTGGCTTGTAAACTGATGCTATCAGATAACCCATCCATCTTCACATCAAGGCGTGCTCTCTCTTGAGCTCTCTCTCACGCTCGTGCGCTCTCGTGCGCTCTCGCTCTCTCTCTCTCTCTTTATCTGATTTGAATTCAGAAATGCCTATTCATCTTTGGCCAGATAAGTGAATCAGATGTTACACCTGCAAGTGTGCCTGCTGAGACTGAACCCACCCTAAAGGAATGGGCCCAGTAACTACAACCCCCAGTGGCTTTTCCTGTCTTCCTCACAAGTAAAAGTTCAAATAGTCTCCATATCTAAAATACACAGAATCAGTGTGCTTCATCAGCTTGAGGGCTCAGGTACCAACATAACCGCTGACATACTGAAGGTGAAGCCAAAGAACCGGTTAGGCTAACCAAGGCTACCTTTCCTCTGGGAGATAAACACAAGGAAACGTTTCCTGTGGTCAAGCACTTGCGAGTAAGAACCAATAAATCAATAACTCTGGAGCTCAGAGTTCTGTCCAGCCCTCCCTAGGGAAGCAAGTCACCCACACAGACCTCCTTCCTCTGGAAAGGAAAAGGTCCGCCACCATCCACCAGGAACAGGACCAGCAGACCATCTTGACAGACTCCAAAGAGACAGACTCTAGAGCTATCTATTCATCACTGGGATTCCTAATTTTGGGCCTAGGGCAAATAACAAACTTTCTAGCATTTCTGTTTCGGGGTTAGGTTCTAGGACTTGGGGGTGTCCAAGGGGTTTTATTCGTCCACCTAACCTTTCCTGAGCCCTGTTCAGTGATTCTCAGCTCAGTGTCCGATTCGGTGAAGCTCCTAGCTTTCCCGTGAATTAATGCGTGCAGCAGACACACTACCCCATCCCAGTAAGAAGCACTCGTCTGCCCACGTACAGTTTCAATTCATCAAAAATTCATTTAGTGCTGAGCGAGTGCTGAGCGCTGAGAGGCGCCCCTGCTTTTCCAGAAGCCCCGGCAGTGGATAGCTGGGTGCCCCGCCCGAACTCACTGGGTCTTCCGGCGGCCCTGGTCCCGGTGCAGCTCCCGCAGGTCCACCTCGGCGCGGCCCAGGAACTTGTCGAGGCCGAGCAGTGCGCGGTGCAGCACGGTGAGCTGCAGGGTGGCGGCGGCCGCGGGCGCGGCCTCGGAGGACAGCAGCGGGGGCAGCTCGAAGGTGGCCTCCTCCCGCCACACCGGCGCGCCCAGGCTGCGCTCGGACACCGAGGTGGCATACTTCTCCTTGCCCACCTGGATTACCGCGTACGCGTCGCTCGTGCCCCCGGGACCCTTGGCCCGCAGACCCCGCGCCTGCAGCACGGTCACCTGCACATGGGTCGGGGACCACACGGCCCCCAGGCCCCGGCCCGCCGAGGCCGCCAGCGACATGGTGAAGTCGACGCCTCCCGGGAAGCCAGCACCAACTAGAAGAAGAGACGCTCACCGGAGCCGTCGCCTGTACTGCCCGCCCCCTCCGCCGGTCACTTTAAGGCTTCCGGCCACGCCCCTGGGCCCGCCCCCGTCCGACCACGCCCCCTGGGCTCGCTATCCCCGCCCTTTCCACCTGCCTGCCGGGGCGACTCCAGGGCACGGTGGGCGGGGTTAGCGCTGCCAGCGAGGCTGCGGGAGGTCACGTGTGGGGGCGGGGCGGGGTGCCGGGGAATTCTGACCTCAGAGGTGGAGCTGAGGGCCGGTCCCCAACTGCGGAGCCCCGCGGTCGAGGGTCCGGAGCCGCTGAGATGCTGGCCTGAGTCAGGCTTAGCTTCCGGGCCAGTGTCCCCAGATGCAGGTGTGTGACCGTGTGAGGGTTTCTTAATGTTGTTCAGTCTGTTACACAACGAGGTACCCGTCACCAGGTTGTAAACCAGCAGTGACGCATGGAAATTTGGGTCCCGGGGCATGATGACTGCGATAGTGAAGGGACCCCCAGTTCCGGGCCCTGGGTGTTGACTCAGGACAGGTGAGGCTCTTACAGGCCGTGAAAAGAGGAAGGTAAGTGGGTGCCGTGATCCGTGAGTGTCTGATGTTGCCCTGCCCTCACCAAATAAGGTGAGACTAAGTTAGGAAGAGGAAAAAAAAAAAGGAGGAACTGGAAATAGGATTGCCTCAGGACTGGTGGCCGCCCCCAGTCTCCCCTCTCCATCACTGGTCCCCGTGGGTCCCTGCTGGGGTTCATCAGATCCCCTCAGACATTCCTGCTGCGATCAGCTTGCCCATTCCCCTCCTCAGGTCCTGGCCCCGTGGCTCAGTCCTTCCCTGACCCCTGGACACCGGCTGTGCTGCCCCTTCACGGCTGGCTTCCCTTTTGGGCCTGACCCGTTCTCCTCTGCTTCCTGGACAGCCAGGAGCCGCCACAGTATGGGCAAGGCCTGTTGAGCAAGGGTCTCATAGTGATTCTAGAGAGACTTTTTTTTTTTTTTTGAGACAGGGCCTCGCTGTGTAGTTCAGGCTGGCCCTGAGCTCACTATGGAGCCCAGGCAAGCCTCGAACTCAGCAATCCTCCTGCCTCTGCCTCCCGAGTGCTGGGATGACAGGTGTGAGCCACCACATCCAGTGCTGTGGTGTGTGGTACTGATTGCTGGTGGGTGTGAGTCGCCACACCTGGTATTGTTGTATATGGTTACCCGGGATTGAACCAGGGACCTTGTGCTTGCTAGCAAGGTGCTGGAACCACTGAGCTAAATCTCTGGCCTCTTACAGTCCATTTTTTACCTTATTCAACTTCATTTCCACAAAGAGTTATAGAGAACTTACTTTTTGTCAGGCGTGTGCTGGGGACTTTCAGGGGCATAGGGCTGAATGAGACCAACTCCAAGGCACACCATGATAACACAAAAAAATCTTGAATTTATAAGCCATTTTGTAAGAAGAGAAAAGTTTCTCTCTAAGGTAGTAGATGAAGGAACCAGCACTAAGCTGGATTCTAATGGGCAAAGGAGACACAGACAGCAGCCTCTCAGCAGGGAAAAGACCAAGCTGTGGGGCCTGAGTCAGGGCTTGTCTCGACCTAGAATTTGGTATATTTTGTTCTGAGTCGCCCCTGCGGTTCACTGAGGCAGCTGTTTCCCAGCTGGACAGAGCTGGACTTGGTGTCAAAGCTGACCCTGGGAGCACCATTTTGAGCGCCCCCCTTCACTGCTGCTCCCACAGGAGAGATCACAGAATGAAACTGCCCGGCCGCCTCCCAGCTGTGCAGGAAACGAGCACCTCTTCTGCTCCTGGGAAGGCTGAGGCAGAGGGAGGGAGCAGGAGGGGAAGGAAAAGTCACCAGCCACCTGTGACCTCATATGTTTGGGTTTCTGTGGCTAAAGCAGAGGTGGTGGCCAGGGCGGCCAGGCCCCCTTCACCACGTGGGCAAACCAGGCCTCCTCGTGGCTGTGGGACTCCCTCCAGCCGGCAGTGGCACTGGTCCCTGAGGCTCTGGCTGACTGACCACACTGGGAGTGAGAATCTGTCTTCTCGGTTCCGTAGCCATGTTCTGGGTTGGGGCGAGTGGGACCGTGAAGAAGGGCTGACCGGGCAGGCGGGGGCACTTGGGTACCCACCCCCTCCCACCCTACTCCTCCTGCTGGCTGGGCCACCATGGGCTGTGGGGCCCCTCACAGGCCAGCTGAGTGTTTGTAAATAGCTCTCAAAGCGAGGGTGTGGCATGGCAGGCAGACACTGCCCTTCCTCCCACCCCGCCCCCTCAAGCTAGGCTGAAAGAGGAAGAGTTTCAGTCGGCTTGACCTGGGCAAGGTGCCCGGCAGGTTAGACAGGATGGGCAGCCGCCTGTCCTCCTCCTCTTCCTCCTTCTCCTCCTCCTCCCCCTCCTCTGAAAGCAACAGAGCAGAAAGCACCAGGACTCCTGGCCACCAGCACGGCCTGGGCCTCTGGGCAGCACCCGGGCCTGGGCAGGCAGCTGGACTAGACCTGGGATGCAGATGTGTGTTCAGGCCCAGGGCCCACTGTGGCACCGTGTGTTCACGCTGAGGATGGGCGCAGAGGGGATGCAAGGGGCCACCGTCCTTGCCCTGCCCACTGCCATGCACTCTCCCACAAAAACACTTAACTCTGAAGTCATTTCCGGGCTGGGCATGATGACACTGGAAAGGATGAGGCAGGAAGATTGCTTCGAGTTCAAGTCCAGACTGAACTATACTTTGAGACCCTGTCTCAGGGGAAAAAAAAAAAAAAAAAAATCCCAAGGAATGGGGGGGGGGGGGGTGCTAGTCCCAAGGGAGGAACAGGAAGGGGCTGGCTGATCATGGCTCCTGTCTTCCTCCTTTGCCTCTGACTCTGGCCGCATGGACAAACAGCCACGTAGTAAACGACCTATTGCTTCTCCTGTGTCCTCAGCCTCCTGCCCACACAGCTGCCTGTGACCGGCTCCAGGCAGGGTGAGGAGGGCCGGCTGCCAGCGCTGGCTCTCCCCACAGCACAGCAGCTGGGCATGAGGAGGCCAAGGCCGGCCAGCCTGGAGGGTGACAGGCTCAGCTGGGGCTGTCTTCCCGCAGCTCCTGGGAGACAGTGTGTGTCGCGCAGCGCTAACGCAAACGCACGGTCCAGCTTCTTGCATCTCTCAGAGGAGGCCCTGTCCCGCCAGCAGGTGACTCAAGTTACACAGAGGGGACAGAGGGACATTGAAACTCTGTTTTCAGTCCCTGTTGCCCCCCACCCAGCGCTACCTTTGCAGCCATCTTTTCACCGGATGCTTGCTTTTCTGAGTAGAGAGGAAGTACCTGTCCATGTTCCTCGTAGAGGCAGCCGCGTCGCCTTTCCAGGACAGTTGTGAATCCTGGGAAAAGCAGAAGGGGTGTGAGTTTGAGTTTTCGTGCTGGCGATGGAACCCAGGGCCTTGGGTGTGCGTCCTGGGCTACACTTCAGCCCTTTCCCTTCTCACTGTGATACATGGTCGCACCCAGTTGCCAAGACCTGTCATCCTGCCTCAGCTTCCTGAGGATCTGGGGTTGCAACCCACGTAGCTGCTTTTAGCCTTTGTACCTGACTGGAAGCAGAAGTTTTGAGTGTTTATTTCTTCTGAGTTTTCCGTGGGAAGCGCCTCCCCCCCCGCCGAGGCTATCCTCTCCTGGCCTCGCCAACATCCCAGCTATGGGCCCCTGTCTGCTGCGATCTCTTCCTTCCTTCTTGTAGTTCAGGTTGGCCCTGAACTCACTATATAACTCAAACTAGCCTCAAACTCATGACAATCCTCCTGCCTCTGCCTCCCAAGTGTTGGGATTGCAGGCAAGAACCACTATGCCTGGTTTGTCTTTTCTATAGAGGAGAGTCCTGGGAACCCAGTACTTTCATATTGAGTTACATCCCCAAACTTTTTAATTTTTTTTTTTTAAGACAAGGTCTCGGTAAGTCACTAAGTTGGGCCATATGGGCTTAAACTTGTGACCCTCCTGTTTTAGCCTCCTAGGGTGTTGCAGTTATAGGCAGGAGATACCACATTCAGCTTTGTCTATTTTTAAACCAATGCTAAAAACAAAACAAAATTAATAAAACAGTGCTACAACGTGTCAGTTGCCCATTTTATAACATACCTTGGCATGTAACGGTATCACCCTTGTCCTTTGATTAAAATTCCTGGGTTCTTGGCCATTTGCATTTTCATATTTATTTTAGAATCACTTTGCCTATTTCATGGGGGCAAAAATCCCTGCTCACATTTTGATCCAAATGTACTAAATTTGTGGATTAACTTGGAGAAATGTGACATCTTTACAAGGACTACCCTTTAATTTTTCTCTCTGCTCATACTTCTGTGTAGAGGCCAACTGTGAGAAACGATCAAAATTTATGGTAAATGTTTAAACTTTTAAAAATTGATTACTGTAAAGGCACATTGGCTGACTGGGGAGTTAGCTCAGTGGTCCCAGTGCCTGTCTTCCAAGCATTAGGTCCTGAGTTCAATCCCCGTGCCAAAAATACCCCCCAAGGAGCTCAAAAGACGCATTGCCATAATCGCCCTCAGAACTCTCCCACTCGAGCCACCCGGATCCTGGTGCTCTTGCCAGTGTCTGAAGCAGACCCGAGATTTCTCTTGTGCCTTTATGGTGTGAGTGTTGCTGCCGAGTGCCGTCCAAGAGAGGCAGCCTC
>PVIC010034719.1:0-19435 GCA_004025085.1 Thryonomys swinderianus | reverse complement strand
TGGGAAAAAATCTTTACTAGCTGTGTATCAGACAAAGGGCTATTATCGACAATATATAAAGAACTCAAACAGATCAGCCTCCCCAAGTTTAAAGACCCAATTCAAAAATGGGCAACTGAAATGAACAGACACTTCTCAGAGGCAGAAGTCAAAGCAGCCAAGAAACATATGAAGAAATGTTCAACATCTCTGGTCATTCAAGAGATGCAAATGAAAACAACATTGAGATTCCATCTCACTCCACAAAGAATGGCCGCGATCACAAAATCCACCAACGATAAATGCTGGCGTGGCTGTGGGGAGAAAGGAACCCTTCTACACTGTTGGTGGGATTGCAGACTTGTGCAACCATTGTGGAGCTCTGTGTGGAGATTTCTCAGAAAACTAGGACTACGGGTCCCATTTGACCCTGCTATACCCCTGCTAGGAATATACCCAAAAGAATTTAAAAACTCACATTGGAAAGACAGATGTACACCCTTGTTCATAGCAGCTCAGTTCGTGATAGCTCAATCTTGGAAACAACTTAAATTGAATTCTTTACCCCCACATCTTCTTTATCCAGTCTGCAGTGGATGGGCATCTGGGTTCTTTCCAATATTGGGCTATCACAAACTGAGCTACTATGAACATGGGTGTACATATATCTTTACAAAATGATTCTTTGAGTTCTTTTGCTCTAACAGGGGAATAGAACCTTTCTAATAAGATAAGATCACAGATGTTGATTGCTTCTGCTAATTTGCATGCTCCTGAGTTTTGTTCATAAAGTCTTTTCCTATGCCAATGTTTCTAAGAGTTCTAGCTGACCTATCTTCTAGCAGGTTTAGTGTTTATGTTTTAATATACAGGTCTCTATTCCACTTTGATTTTAGTTTAGAACATGGTGCAAGATATAGTTCTAGCTTTAACGTGGGGCAAATTGCAACAGTTTTTTCCAGCACCACTTCTTAAAGAGGTTGTCTTTCTTCCATTGAGGGTTTCTGGTTCCTTTGTCAAAGATGATTTGGCTTAGTGTATCAGGGGTTGCTTCTGGACCATCTAATCCATTCCACTGATTGTCAGGTCTGTTTCTTTGCCAGTATCATCCTGTTTTTATCACATTGGCTTTGCAGTATAGTTTCAAGTTGGGGATTGTGATACCACCTGCCATGTTCTTGTTGCCTTTGGTTCCAGATGAATTTTTGTATTATTTTCTCTAGTTCTGTGAAATAAGCTGTTGGCATTTCAACCTGAATTGCATTGAATCTATATAGTAGTTTTGGCAGTATGACCGTTTTGACAGTATTAGTTCTTCCTACTCAGGAACAAGGGATGTCTCTCCATTTTCTGATATCCTGTTTGACCTCCCTTTTCAGGATGCTGTAGTTTTTGGAGTAGAGACCTTTCATCTCTTTTGTTAGATTGATGCCTAGATGTTTTTCAGATGCTATTGTAAAGGAAATTGAATTCCTAATTTCTCTTTCAGTGGGTCCATTGTCCATGTATACAAAGGCTATTGGTTTTAACATAGTTTGACATTTAAACACTTGCTGAACATTTCTTAGGTTTCACAAACCTTGTGATATGGTTTCTAAATCTTAAGGCAAGGCCTGGGAAACTAAATCATGGACAAGATATTACCACTTAGTGTTACCTACTATTAGTGATTGGAACCAAACTGGTTGGACTGGAACTTTGAATAGAGAAAAGGCAGATGGTGGAATAATGAAACCCTTCTATATAAAGTCTGTTTATAGGATAGTGTCTGGTTGGACAAGAGAAAATTCTTAGCTTTAGTTATTCCTTTATGACGATCATGTGACAATGATTTTAAAAAGTAAATTGAGTAAGCTTGAAGGATAACATTTATAAATATGTACAAAATTAAATTCCTGGGCCAGAGATTTGGCTCAGTGGTTCTAGTGCCTGCCTCACAAGCGCAACATCCCTGGTTCAATCCCTGGTAGCCACATACAACAATACTGGGCATGGTGGCCATGCCCACTGGCAATCAGTACCTCCTCATACCACAGATGCTGGGCTTGGTGGCTCAAGCCTATAATCCCAGCACTTGGGAGGCAGAGGCAGGAGGATTGCTGAGTTCAAGGCTTGCCTGTGCTACATAGTGATCTCAGGGCCAGCCTGAACTACAAAGTGAGACACTGTCTCAAAAAAAAAAAAATTCCTTTGGTCGATGTACAAATTAGTAGAGAAAATTATGCCAAAATATAGCATAGTTTGTATTCTCATTAATCTAGGTTAGAATTGATTTACATTTACTGATATAATCAGTAATTATTAAATTTTGTGTTTATTGAATGTTTGCTGTGTATCATTCAATATTTAAAATATTTGATTGCTTTATTAATTTACAAATTGTATAAATATAGGTTTTCAGTACATGAAATTACATTCACATTGAGGAATTGGTTTGTATGTATTACATTTTGAACATTTCTACTCCTACACCTCTTACTCCATCTTTCCCAGATCCCTTCTCATCTCCAAAGAATCTTTCTTGATAGTTGAAAACTGGGGGGTAGATGTCTGCATGTTATTTTATTCAAACTTTTCTGAAAATATAAATCCATTTTACAGCTAACGTGACACTCAAAGTTGGTAAGAATTTTTCCAAGGTCCTATAACCTAAAATGAGAGAAATTATGTATTTTATATAATTGTATATATAGAGGTTGACACAAGTTTGATGTTATCAGCCACTCTGTTATATTCTTTTTTAATCTTGCTGTTTTATTTATTTTTTAAGAATTCATACCAATGAAAATGGAGTTAAAAACTAAAGTAGGATTCTATCATTCCACTAAACTTCATTTGTTTCATAAGACAATACTCTGTTAATCTGCATGTTGTATAGAATTACTATTTTAAAAGAAGTTTCTTGATTTTTTTCTTAAGATTTCAATTAAGTTGGGAGTCTTCTGTTTTAAGAGCTTCCATTATATGCAGAGCTCAAAAAATTAATAATTTAAAGGACACATTAAAAATAGACAAAACAGATCTTTTGCTAACAGGAAGAGGATCTAGAGATGGGAGAGAAGGAAAGGAAAATAAAAAAGATACATTTATGTGTATGTGTCAACTCTGCATGATAAATGTTATCATTGTCTTCTATACAATATACTAATAAAACATTTTCATAAATGATCCAGAGACCTTTAGAGAAACCTACAGATGGTTGCAATGTTAATATGATTTACATTAAACAAACCTTCATCAGTTACATTTGAAAAGCATAATTTTGAAATCAGTGAGACATATTCTTAGGAAAATAACACATGAAAGCACTCCATTTAACTCTGACCAAAAGTTAAATAACAGGAATCGTAAGGGAAAAATATGTATCTATGTTTCATTATCTGTTTCTAAAGAAGTATTTATACATTCTTATGATTGTAACATACTAAATATTTTCATTGTATGCTTAAATTACAAAACATATCTGAGCAATTTTGATATGCCTATGGTACTTTGTCTAGATTTCGATTATCATATATATTTACCAGAGAAACATACTTTCAATAGGCCACTTGTAAGATGTTGCATTCTTACTATTCCTGAATAATTACTGAAATGCATTATTAGAATATAATATTTGCTTTCCTATTTTTATCACATTTTTACTTATTTTTATCTTATAGAAGGGGGCACTTTGGCATATTTATAATGAGGCAATGTAGGTTTCAATAGAAAGTGCATTTGAACAAAATCAAATGGAACTAAACTTTGCTAAAAAGCTTTCTTAGAGCAACAGTCATCTCAGTACATTATTCAAATTGCTTAATTGATGGTCTTGATATTTGCAAGGTATTCCATTGGAATGTGTATGCTTACATACTTTATAAAGGCTGAACATCTTTTTTTTTTCAAATAAAGGAATCAAAGTGCATAAAGAGAATGGTCCAGGGTAATACAATCAGCCACAGTGAATAAAGAATATGCATATCCTGACAGTAAAGGCATAGTCATTATATGAATGCTTCTAAAGTAATTAGCACAAATCTCAAGTAGTTACTAGAAGAAGAATGTCAAAAGTATGTGTGGTGCAGAATAGCTGTATGGAAGAAACTTCACATAAAGAAGGATATGTTAACAAATAAGATGTTGATGAGTAAAATCGTCATTTTTCAACACAGTGGTATATACTAGTATTTTAATAGCTTTATTTGGATGTCACAGATAAACCTTATAATTCATTTTACATGAACCATTCAAAGAGTTTCTGGTAAATTTATCTGGTTGTACAACCATCAGTACAATAAAACTTTGCAGCATTTCTGTCACCACATTGATTCCTCATGGCCTTTTCTAGTTAACTCTGATTCTCACTATCAGCTCTCAAAACCACTAGTCTAATTCTGTATGCATGACTTCTCTATTTTAGCATACCATATTAATGAAAGTATAAAATGGGTAGTTTTTTGTGACTGGTTTTTTCCACCTAACATGATTTTTCAAGTTTATTTCATGTTGTGGCATGTCTAGTATTGCTTTCTATTCCAAAATGGAATCTTACCATTGGTATATTGCACTTGGTTTATTTATAGTTGATGGATGGACATGTGGGTTGTTTGAAGTTCTTGGTCATGATGAGAAATTTGTTGTTACTAAGAATTAAACAGATTTGATCATTATAATTATAAGGAGAACTGAGATGCTACTGAGTGCAGAGAAGGATGAAGTACTTTGATCAGCATCAGTAGATATGACAGTTGAGGCCATTCTGATATAAGCACAAGAGAAAAAACTGGTTAATAATGGCAAATGAAAGTTTTCCATAAAAATGACAAATACATTATTACAATAAATGTACATCTACTCAGTGTCTCTAAGCGATCATGAGAAGAGACAGGAAAAGAGGAAGGTATCAAGCAAGGAAAACATAATCTGGATTCTCAATATAAGAGAGTGTTCAAAAGTGGAACATGTTAAACATATTAATGTAAGTTTGCTCCCTGGTGCAAATATATACATTGCACACACACACACACACACACACACACACACACACACACAGATGAGCTTGTGATTGATTTCTCTACTTTTGAAAAAGCATGTGCTATTTGAGATCCTCTAGGGAGGTATTTTTCTAGGAACGATTCATGTAGATCCTGTAACATGGTCATCAGTTCTTTTATTTTCAATAAAGCAACTCCCATGCCAGCTCTAATGCCTATTTAATCAAATTATCAGGTAGTTTGTGTTACACCGTAGCTTTCTAATATAGCTGATTTTTCCCTAATAAAAAACCAAAATGACTATCCCAATAATAGAATGTGCTAATGTACTTTATTGATAACTTGGTTTTCAGATGTTTTATTAAACTCTTCTAGTAACTTTGTAGCTAAGCACCAAAGCCTGTAGAAAGATTTAACTGATTTAACTGACAGAATTATTTTTACTGTAATACTTTTTATCCTCTGAAATTCTATTGAATGCCATAAAATGCATTTTATAGAACACTAGGTCCACTTGATGCCCTTGAAGAAGTGGAAAGCCTTTAAGTATGTTTATCAGGGCCGGAGGGTTAGCTCAGTGGTTCCAGCGCCTGCCTTGCAAGTGCAAGGTCCTGAGTTCAATCCCCGGTAACCACATATAATGCTGGGTGTGGAGACTCACGCCCACCAGCAATCAACACCGCATACCACAATGCTGACGTGGTGGCTCACGCCTGTAATCCCAGCACTCGGGAGGCAGAGACAGGAGGATTGCTGAGTTCACGGCGGCTTGCCTGGGCACCATAGTGAGCTCAGGGCCAGCCTGAACTACAAAGCAAGACGCTGTCTCAAAAAAAAAAAAAGTGTGTTTATCAGTATTCCATAGCATAAGATCTCCATTGGAAATTGATGATGAGTATTAAAATTTTTGAGAGATATTGTTGGGAAGATACATGTTAAGCTGGTTTCATCTCAGCATTTCCCAAGAAGAATCCCCTCTGTTTCTAACTCCATGTGTGTGTGAATATTGTATGAGAATAATGATCTGTGAATGACCCATAGTGACAGAATCTGGACAGGCATACCTACCTTTTCAAATGAGCTCATCTGCCATTGTAGAGAAATGTAGGTTTTGTTTTACTTAGTCACAGAGGTCATGTCACCAGGCCACAAGAAATACCTGAAGACATGTCACAGACTAGAGAGGATACAGTGGTCACATTAGCGAACCACGATCCCTCCAGTCTCCAACCCACTCTCTCAAAAGCATGCCAAAAACAATGCTATTAAAAAAGCCTCTCATCATATGAGAACCACTTCTGTCCTGCTCAGTCTAAGAGGTCCCTCTCAGTTTTAGCAATAAATTTGCTCACACTGGTAAGTTCACATTGTCCCTTTCAGCTCACAGGGAAATATTGGTATGAGCTAACACATTTTGGTGCCACGTGGAGCTGGGAGAAATTATAAACATTATTAAATGAGTGTAATACAGACTAAATATTACTCCTACATCTGCTACTATATGCAGATGAGGGGAATTAAGAAAATAATATAATTTCTTCCTGTTGATTAACATGTTAGGAAATCTAGTAATGTTCAAATATTCCATGTAATCATCTACTAACTCAAAAACAAAGAGGAGGATCTGATTAACTTCCTAACCCATTTAGGAAGTTACTTTTCTACCCACCAAAATATTAATGCTAGTGATGTAAATGTAGTGATTTTAATCCTAATTCCCCAACCATATTTGATCCAATCCTTTGTGTACCTTTGGTAACTTCATCATAGTACAGGTGAATTTTTTATGAGGTGATTATACAAATCCAGTGAGATAATAATTTGCTGGAAACAGTCGTGGCATATATTGAGCACTCGGACATGAATAGCTCTCATCATTAGGGACTCATAGAAATATCCACACACATTCTGGTTACAATGAAAGGAATGGTATTATTATTAGTTGTTGTAATCATAAAAGATTTGTCCTAATTTCTACATAAAAGTAGTGTTTTATCCTAGTCTGTGGGTGGGTTTTCTCTTTACTGTTTCTCATTTGCCATACAGAAGCTTTTCCATTTGATTCAGTTCTGTTTGTGTATTTTTTGTTTTATTGTCTGTGCCTTTTAGAGCTTTAGTCAAATGACTACCTAGGGCAGTGCTGTGGAGATTTTCCCTCGTTTCCTTCCAGTAGTTTTATGTTAAGTCTTTAACACATTTTGAGGTAGGAGATAAGGTTCTGATTTTCATTCTTGTATTTGTGTATATCCAGTTTTCCCAATCCTTTTATTGAAGAGACTGTTATTATGCATTATGTGTTGTTGGCAAAACCAAATGACCATAGATGTGTGGTCTATGGCTTGTCTCTCTGTCTTATTCCACTGGTAGGTGTGTTTGCTTTGTATGCCAGTACCATGCTGTTTGGATTATCATGGCCCTGTAATAGGCTTTAAAATCTGGTAGCATGGCATCTCTCACTCTGCTGTTTTTGTTTTTGTTTTCAAGAAGATACTGGCTATTGGTGGTCTTCTTTGACCCTCCATATGCTATAGGATTATTTTTCTATTTCAACCAAGAATTACGTAGGGATTTTGATATGATTTGTAATGAATTTGCAGATAAGTCTGGGTACTATGGGCATTTAATATCAATTGTTCTTCCATTATTTAGTGAATTCATTCACAATACTGTATATAATAAAATGAAGTTAGTGACAATAAAACTAACACTATTAAAATGGGAATAGAATACAAGAAGACATTTCTGAAAAGACATTCAAATAGCTAACAGGTATAGGAGAAAATATCTAAAGCTTCAAAATCTCTAATAATCATAAAAGTGCAAGTTAAAAGCACAATGATATATTCCCTTATACATATTTTTCATTACAAAAATACAAATGATAACAAATGTGGGTGCAGACGTGGAGTAAAAGAAATCCTTGTAAACTGTTGGTGGTAATGTAAACTAGTATGGCCTTTTAGAAGACAATATAGAGGTTCTTTATAAAGTAAAAGCATACATGTCATAAAATACAACAATCTTATTTCAGGAGAAATATTCAAAGGAAATGAAGTCAGTATGTCAAGGCAATGTCTGTTCTCCTGTTAACTATAACAATATTCACAATAGTCAACACATGACAACAATGTAAATACACATCAATACACAAATGATTTCTTAAAATATAGTGTCTGTACATAATGGACTACCATTTAACAAGAAATCCTATTGTAACAGTCTGGATGTACAATGACGACACTACTAAGTGAAATAATGTAGTTACCTAGAGACAAATATCATATGACCTCATTTATAAGTGAAATAAAAAGTGTTCAACTACATAGAAGTAAAAAGTAGAATAGTGATTATCAGAAGGTGGGGGGTCAAAATTGGACAGACACTTTCTGAAAGGTGCAATGTACAGCAATATTAGATTCTGCTATTCTCTCACACTGTATAATGACTCTAGTTAATAATGTGTACTTTACAATTGCTAATAGAAAGGACTTAAAATGTTCTCACCACAAAGAAGAGATGACTCTCGAATGATACATGGTTTGGTCATCCCACAATGTATACATGTATGAAAACAACAGATTTTCCCTTATGTATATGTACTAATAGGATTTTTCACTTAAAAGTTCAGAATATATTTTAAAAATGAAAACAAAATAATCTCTAAGCTGCAGAACTACCATAAGTTCTGTAGAGTTCTTTCCCTGTATAAATCAAATTGATTTTTAAAGTTGTATTTCTTGTTACTCCCACTCTTAACATTACACGTACATGATAAAAGCTTCAAATGTGTTATGTAACTTTGGAACAGTATTTAGCATAATACATTATATATTAGTAGTGTTCAGCAGGTATCTTTTGTAAGTCAGTGCGTTAATATGCTACTTTGTTTTAAATTTTTATAAATTGTTATTGACAGTTGTTATAAAATAAGATTAATCCTCATTTCTGTGTTTTTGATCTTTCTGAGCAAAAGTAGTAGTAAAGTGTACTATTGAATAATGCATTATTTGTTGCACTTATTTCAGTATTTCTGAAAGTAGTACAAATAATAGCTATAATACATAGAATTCCCCATTTATACTGCATCTCATCAGGATAAGATGTTTGAGAAAAAGAAGGCAAACTGCTTAGTGATACAAACTGAAACTAATGAGGCCAAGTGGCTTTTCAGTTCTTTTTTGAAATGTAAAATTGGAGGCTAGGCATGGTACAAGTTCTCATCTTAATTTTCTTAGTGACTTTCCTGGATACAAGCTATCTATAATGTTCTTGTATGTAAGAATATTAATGAAAGTGATAATAATTTGTCATAGTTCAATCTAAGCATCTGGCTGACCTCTTGAAAATATAACATTCATGCTATGAAATATATTAGCACCTTGAATGCTAAAGTAACAATACATTCATGAGGTATGTAACGGCAAGGGTGTATACTATGTATGCATCTTTAAATTTCATTGTGGTGTAGATCTTTGTACTTATGCAGTGGTATCTCAGTCATCATACATAGATTTTTGATCCAATCAAAGGATATTTTTGATAGGAGTTGCATGAACCTGCTATGCATGTAACATAGCACAGTGTTTGAGAATAAACATTTTTACAAGTAGAAGTATGAGCCACATTGGTAGTAAAATACAGTTTAATAAAGGTGCCAATAAGTAAAACACTCATTACCACTACCAAGTAGTTCCATATGCTGTATACACTAATTGTACTGCTGATCTTTAATATAAATGGCAGTAAATAGATTCGTTCACTACATAATCACAAACGTGAACAATGCACTAACCATGACCCTATGATAGTTACAAGATCACTAGGTGATAGACATTTATCACCTCCATTGTAACCTTGTAGAATTACCACCATATATATATACTCCATCATTGAATGAAACCTCGTTGCGTGATAAGTGAAATTTACTGTGCAACTCTTTTCTCAACAAACCTACTTACATCTTTTCATAGAGGCTAAAATTTTTATTAGAGGATTCATATGAGAATAAAATTATGAAGAACCCTTTCCACATGACAAATTATCAAGTGTTTCATAGCTCATTGCCTTGATCAGCATACATATATCATAAAAGGAAAATATTTCATCCTTCAGATTAAGAATGTTCAGAGAACTCCTCAAAGCCATTTTAATCATAACTAAGATGGCACAAATCTGAAACTCAAAATTTGCCCATGATAATCTCATTTCAGTAACTATGAAAACCAGAAAAATTATGAAAGAGAAAAACAGTATTAGCTAAAACATTACAGATAAGACATAAGGTGTCCATATGACTCTGTAACTTCCTGTCTTTTAGCTCTGGACTAGTGCATTGAATGCTCTGCACTTTTTCCTATCTAAAATTGGAGACAGTATAACTCACTTGTAATGTGAGATATGTGTTCTTGAATAAATGCCCACATTTCACTGTGCATGGAAATGCAGCTTATATAATGAAACATTACAGAAATTGTTTTTAAAACTTCTGTTATATCTGTAATCCTGCTATCTACCAAATAAAAGAAATTTCACGGTAGGTTAATGGTAATAATTTTTTAAAATCCAGTAATAAATGATGTTTATAGTATGATTTGTATATTTCATCAGTGTTGCACATGTGTTATATAGAATAATTATTTTAACCGAGGAAAATAATCTATTTAATAAATGAAAACATGAGAGATAAATCTACAAACCCTAGGACACAAAAAAATTAATAATGTAATATTCACCCAGACAGTATAGCTCAGGACTTGATCAACATGTTACACTGCTAATTTGGGTAAAATGACGTAGGAATTGAATTGTGAAGATGGTTATAATTACATAAGCCATTCCATGTGGACTGTATAATTTTGTATCTTTATGAGGAAATAAATCATCTTGATCAGTTTGTCTTAGTATTCTTATTTCTGTGACAAAATACCTGACACCAAAGGTTAAGTGAGGCAAGGTTTATTTTGACTCACAGTTGGTACAGGTTTCAATTCATACTCAGCTTGCTTCAAAGCAGCATGGCAAATATGCATCACAGAGTACAAATGATTCATGGCAAGCAGAAGACACCAAAAGCAGCAAGAGACAAAATGGCAACCCTCTTTCTGTCCCTTAAATCCTGACCTTAATAGGAGGTAGCAATCACAGTCAGGGCAGGGAACCCTTAATCCTACTCAGAACTATACAAAACCAATCATTGGACTAATTTAGCGATCACAGACTCTACATCCAGCCACCTTTGAAAAAGACCCAGATAGGACCTAATGAAGTTTTGAGGGGAAATTTACACAAGAGTCATAACACAGAACAAGGATTATTCTTCACAAACAGTAAGTTGAAAACCTACTTTTTGAAATTATCTAAAGGTACATCTTTATTAAATACTGCTAATCAAAATGGACAGGCACAGTAATCGAAATGTATGTTTACAAAGTTTACTGCTATGATAATGAGTGTATTGGTCCTAGAATAATAATATGTACTGGTAAGCCAAACAAGAAGATAGACGTCTCTTTACCTTCTTTTCTCTCATCTTGACAACCACATTGAAAGCAATTATTAGCTATACTGAGTAAATGACTCCCAAATGTAACCTTTTACTATTTCTATGGTTGGTATCATCTATACTTTTTTCAGGTATAAGTTGATAAGTTTTATATGTTTAAAGAGTAAAACAAGATAATGTAAATAAATACAGTGTAAAATAACTCAATAAACTAATTAACTATCACCACAAAGACTTGTTCAGAAAACAGGAATATCATAAATGGATTCCAGGCCTGAGATCTAGATCAGTGGTTCCAGCACCTGCCTAGCAAGCGCAAGGTCCTTGGTTTGATCCCCAGTAACCACAAACAACAGTATCAGGCATGATGACTCACACACACCAGCAATCAGTACCACATACCACAATGTGGGTTTTGATGGCTCAAGCCTGTGATGCAATCCTCTGTAGGCAGAGGTAGGAGGATTGCTGAGTTCGAGGATTGCCTGAGCTGCATAGTGAGCTGAGGGCCAGCCTGAACTACAAAGCCAGACCCTGTCTCAAAAAAAAAAAAAAATGGATTCCATCCTCCATACTATCCTCAAATCATCTCCACTGGTGGCATATTTTAATGTTGAATATTGTCTCCACTTCCATTTTCACTACTTTGTGAAATCTATCTTCTTCAGGTAAAGCAGATTTCACTTATGGTATGCAAAGGACTACAGATGTAGACATAGGAGAGGGTAGAATCTAACATTACCAGGTGATTACAAAAATCATGATAAAAATCGAATATGTATTGCTACTTTTGGGAACTGACTACATTTTAAAAGGAAATAGTTTGTCATTAAATTATGTAATAAGGGTTGGAAATGTACCTTAGTGTTAGAGTGCTTTCTTAACATGTGAAAGGCTTTAGGGTACCACAAAACAAACAAAAAATTAGAAAATAAATAAAGCAATAGAGAAATCATACATAAATGGGTGCTAATAAAGATCTTTCAGGTTTCTTGATATATACAGAAAAGCTAAAACATTTCTATAATCCTTAGATTATAGTTGATATATTTCATGAGATATAGAAAGTATAGCATGGAAAGCAGATTTCTTGTTTAATTTTAAAATTTGTGCTGGGCATGGTGGCTCATGCCTGTAATCCCAACACTTGGGAGGTAGAGGCCGGAGAATTGCTGAGTTTGAGGCTTGCCTGGGCTACATAGTGAGCTCAGGACCAGCCTGAGCTACAAAGCGAGAGCCTGTCTCAAAAAAAAAAAAAGAATCTGTTCACTTGGAGAAGGAACTAAAACAGGTATACATGAACATTTAAATATTTTCCTATAATTTCTTTCTATGTGAAAAATATACAACTACATATTAGCTTTAGATTTAGACATAATTATTTTATGCAGATGACATATTTAAAAGGAGTTTTCTTGGGTGTCCAAAATATATTATAGATTTGTAGAAGACTACCAATTACAGTCATTTAAGAAGAGTAAATACATCTTAACTTCATTTTTTCTTTTTGCACATGCCTTTATAGAAAAATAGATTTTCAGATAAATTATCATTACAAGTATCTTCTATCAAATCACATTTATTAGTGTATATTAGTCATACAGATTAATGAATTTCATTTTGGCAGGTTAGCATATGCATATAACGTACCTTGGTCATTTTAACTCTCCCATCTTCTATCCTTTCTTTATGTTCCTGTCCTTCCTTCTGCATGATATCATTGCTCATTATTTTAGATATATATCTACTATGCTTTCAATTGCATTTATTTCTGGTAAAGGTTGAACTTTAAGAATATTTTAAGCTATGGAAGATGTCATTACTTTTACACTTGATCTTAGCCAAAAGGCCGAGAAGCGATGTCATGTCATTACTTTTGTAAGAGAATAAAACACTAGTAGTTTACTTTTCCCTTTACTGACACAAAATACCTGACACTCAAAGTCAATACAGGGAAGATTTATTTAGGTAATAGTTCGTAGGGGTGTCAACCTGTAATTAGCTGGCTCGAAGACCACATGGAATGGAAGACAGGAAGCTCAGACTAGAAATAGTTTGTGCATGGCAGAAGATAAAGCAAAGTAATGAGTGCCAACAACAGCTCTTTCTATCCTTTCTATTTTATCCAATCCAGGTTGCTTAGGGTAGATGACATTCACAGCCTAAATCCTGGTTCCCTTGATCCTAGCATTGTACCATGAATCAATTCCAGACAAGCCTTGAACTCAAAGCAATCATCCTGCCTCTGCCTCCTAAGTACTGGGATTACAGGTGTGAGCCAGGACACCTGGCATTGTGGTATGTGGTAACGGGGATTGAATTCAGGACCTTGGATTGCCAGAGAGGCCCCAGAACCACTAGCTAAATCTCTAGCCCCAGAGTCACATTTTCTAGACCCAAACACCCCTGAAAAAGTCTGATGTATGACTGCATGAGCTCTACGATGACATCTAAAAAAAGCTATGACAACCAAAAACTTCACAAGTGATATGTTGATGCAAATGTTTTTGAAAACATAGAAAGCCATTCTCCGTGGTTTGGTTTATGCAATAATTTATCATGCTATACATTTTACATATTAATTCAGTTCTTTTAAAAATGCGAGTTAGAATATGCTAATCCTCAAGAAATCCAACATGTTTCTTTTTCCCCCTTTGCTATATTAGGAAAAGCAGACAATGACTGGAAGTGAAGAAAACATGAGTATTATTCTAAAATGAAGTTAACTATGTTTCCTGTCCTTAATGTCCTTAACCAGTGTAGAATGCACTTTTCTGGGAAAAGCTATAGTGCTCACAAGACAGACCACAGTCTATGATTTTTATAGAGAGAAATATCTATAAGCATTTTACTTTTTTGTATCAGCATAAGTGATTTATGTTGTTTCTCTGCTTCATGTGTGTGTGTTTGTGCATTTGTACATGTGTGCATGTATTTAATCATCCAAAGGCTTTTGAGAACTAAACAGTAAGAAAAACTACTTCATCTATTCAGTCTTCTTCTCTCATTTTATCAGCATGACATGTAAGACAGAAGATGGACTAAATAGATTTATATCTTAAAAGATCTTAGTGCATTTTAATGCTGTTTATTTAAAAAGTTTTAAGTATTGCCCAATGGCATTCTTCAGGATCATTAATTTTCAAGAAAAAAACTATGTTAAAATATTTATACAAAAGGGATTAAGAAAATTATAATTATTTCCTAAGTAATTGGTGAGAATTTTTATCAGTACAGACTTATTATCTGGAGTAATGGGTTTTCTTGTGGCAATTTCATAACAGTGTATAGTACACTTTGATCATATCCACCTCCTATTCCCCACTGTTATGTTCACATCATCCTCATTAGCCCCTGCCTTTCTGAGAAGACTTTTTTTTTTATACCTGGGATTGAATTCAGGACGTTGGGTTTGTGAGGCAGGTGCCAGAAACACTGAGCTAAATCTCCAGCCCTCTGAGAAGAATTTTTGGAAGTTATACCAGAGGGTCAGGCTTGGAGAGTATGCATTATGGAACAACATCCAGACTCTACTTCTGTTTCCTGGGAGAACTCTCTGTAGCGAATGCAGTTTTATTTTATTTTTTGACCTTCAAATGTGTAGATGATGTCTCCTTTTTGAATATCTACTGACCCTGTTTCTGAATGTCCTCTGCTTGCTCAGTGTCTCTGCTGCCTTTCTCCCTTCTGTTAGAATAGGCTGAATACATCACATTCAATTGAGGTTGACATATACTTACCCATGTATATGTCCATTCACTTCAGTTTTAGAGGGATATAATTCATGTGTGAAGTTTCCCATACATAGTAGGTCTATTATGACACCTACAATATGAAAATTCCCTAAAAATACATTAAAGAGCAAGTTAAATTAGACACTAACAAGGTGCACAAAGGATTCTAAGAGCAGGACTGGAAATACAGTGCATTCTGAGAACAACAAAAATGTGTAGTTCTTTACAAAAGTGTTGTTAATAGACAATGGTCTCTTGTAAGATTGTATTTTAAAAAATACAAGAGGTGACTAAAATATAAGGTGAATCTAAATTTTCATTAAACATTACATTAAGAGAGAGATAGCT
The DNA here is from genome assembly GCA_004025085.1 of Thryonomys swinderianus. Lineage (NCBI taxonomy): Eukaryota > Metazoa > Chordata > Mammalia > Rodentia > Thryonomyidae > Thryonomys > Thryonomys swinderianus. Next base: position 3,893 of record PVIC010034719.1, on the reverse strand, counting down.
TGGGGGCCAGAAATTTAGCTCTGTGCTTCTGGTGCCTTCCTAGGAAGCACAGGGTCCCTGGTTCAACCCCAGTAACCACATACAACAATACCAGGCGTGGTGGCTCATGCCAGTAATCCCTGCACTCGGGAGGCAGAGGCAAGAGGATTGCTGATTTCAATGCTTGTCTGGGCTACATAGTGAGCTCAGGGCCAGTCTGAACTACAAAGTGAAAGAGAGACTACTATTAACCCCCCTCAAAATACCCTGACACACTTTGAACAAAACTATGTTATCACTCTTGCCATTTCTTGAAGCAGTTCTGAAAACCATCTTTCATTTCTTTGAGATGTGATAAAAATAGCATGAATACTGTTGTCAAGAGCCACCCAACAGAAAGGCAGGCGTATAAATACATTCTGGGCTGTTCTCCACCTTATTCACAGGCCTGGGCATCACCTCGCTTCTGGCCCTTCAACAAAGTCAAAATGAACATGAAGATCAATATTTTGCATCCTGGCAGCCATGATGGGACAATTAGAGATACTTAAAAAAGATGACTTGCAGAACTACTACAGGAAGTGCTATGGGTGATTAAATAAGCGAGTTTGAAATGAGATGGAATATTCTGAGGGAGTTCATGGTGATGTCTCTTTTACTGTAGTCTTTTTTAATTTAAAAGTTCATTCTGTTTTTTGATCATAATTTGTGCTTTTTAGTCCTTGCATTTTCTGTAGTAGAGTACCCAAGACAAAGAAGAGACATTTATTTCTTACAGTTTGGGAGGGAAGTAAGTTCTAGATCAAGCCACTTAAAGGTGTGATTATTTGACGAGAGCTCCTTTGTGCTTACAAGACAGAAAGGTGCTTCATCTTCTGGAGAAGAGGAGCACTCTGACCTCACATGGCGGGAGCTGTGGATGCCCATGAAGCCTCTGGAATAGTGGCTTGAATCATATTTAAGACCAATGATGCTGACTGGTCTGATCACCCTTTAAAGTGCCTCCTTTTGCTGCTGTCACACTGGCAACATCTGAGTCTTAGAGGGAGAAATTTAAACTATAACTGTTCTATAAATAATAACCATTTAAACCAAGATCGCTCAGATGCACTCAGACTTCCTAGCTGCTCAAAGTTTAGTCTCCAAAAATTAGCTTAAGTACAATGTCAGAGCTTGTTTTAAATACAAAGCACTAAGCTCAGCCCAGATGTACAGAAGAAACAACTATATGCTTTAAAAGCTTACTAGATGACTGGTACACGGAGCAGCAATGTTCTCTATCTATACTGATTGTATTTGAATAAGAGCCTTTTGCATAAAACTTTTATAAGCCTAATATTTAATTTAAAAAAACAGAGCATGTTATCATTCAAGTAGAGACCAAGTTCCTGGAAGAAAAATAAAAACTACGCATTCTGTGAAGTGGCCCACAGAACATCTTCAAGGATTAAAGAATCACAGTGCACTGCCAGTCATGGTGGCTCACACCTGTAATCCCAGCCCTCGGGAGGCAGAGGCAGGAGGATTCCTGAGTTCAAGGTTTGCCTTGGCTACATAGTGAGCTTGGGGCCAGCCTGAACTACAAAGCGAGACCCTGTCTCCAAAAAGCTAAACAAACAAACAAACAAACAAACAAACATAAATAAATAAATAAAATTGCAATGCACTGTTATAACACTGATTCTGATTGTATAGGTGACTGTCAGAGTAAGTCCACCGTAGGCCTACAAAGTTATGGTGATAAATCCCTAGCAGATCCTAAATCAGTTCATATTCCATGTATATCACATACACAAATTACACATGAACTTTATGGATATCAAAATGCAATTGAGGGAATCATAGATTTTAAATGCAATTATGCAAAACATTTATACAGATTAAACCAATAATACTAGGTGAAGAGAGCAAGAAAGGTAAAAAAACAAATTAATTAAGACAATTTGACCCTGCCATTCCCCTGCTAGGAATATACCCAAAGGAATTAATTAAAAAGAATTATATTGTAAAGTCATATGTACTCCCATGTTCATAGCAGCTCAGTTTGTGATAGCCCAATCTTGGAAAAAACCCAGATTCCCATCAACTGGAGACTGCATAAAGAAGATGTTTTCGTTTGTTTGTTTGTTTTATAAAACAGTGTTATTCTGCCATAAAGAATGCCGTTTCATTTATGTACAAATGGATATACCTTGAGGACTCACTGATAAGTGATATAAATAGATCACACATATGTAAATGCCGTATCTTTTCTCTGGTATGAGAACCTGTAGATGTAAATGAGTTCTAGAATGTATGATAGATTTTGTAAAATAGGAAATATTCAAAGGGAATGTGGTGGGGGAATGTAATGAGGGGAAAGAATAAATATGATTTGGAAAGAAAAAGAAATAGCATGCATATAAGGGGTGGGGGTGGTGGGTGGGTAGGGATATGGATAAAAATGAGAATGAACTTGTATCATATACTGGTACAAGTTCCCCAATATTGAATGTGATTGTGAACTGTATATAAAATGTACCAATAAAGAATTCAATTAAAAAATGAAGACAATTCATCAAGAGTGTTTTTAAGAAAATTAATGCTAGAAAAATTAAATTTGTAGAGGATGGAATTGATAAATGAAGGCTTTTGAAATACAAGTAGAAGGGGACTACTAACATAAAACTAATGTGGAAAATAAAGGAGAAATGTTTACTTATGGAATTGTGCTTGCCATATACAAAATCACAGCTGAAAGGAAAATTAGATTTGGCTGTGTAAAAATGCATCAAATAAGTTTTTGAACAATTAGGGGTTTTGAAGCTTTAATTTCTGCAAATACTTAATAAAGGATATTAATGAAAAATATATACACAAACAAAAACCAAGTAGGTCTCAGAATTCTGTAATAGTTCAGCAGAAGCCACTGAATTACTGTAAAATCTAAATCCTTCTAGAAAGAAATTACAAATGAAGTTGTGATTTGCTTGAGCCTGTTGATACAGGTATTCCATTATTTGAGAAACATAGAACTGATCAAGTAATTCACCATGCGTTATAATTGATTATGTAAAAAAGCGAAAGAAGAATGCCTTTTCTTTATCTGTAATTCAAAGACAGCACGAGTCCATGTTAACTACTGTAAAGAACTTCTCAGGTCATTGAGAAAGGAAAATATTCAGAAGTAACACTGAGAAGTTCACCTGGCTATTCAGTAAAATATTGCAATTTTTCTGTTTGAACTTTTCTTTTTACCAAAACAGATTTCTGATAGACTAGTATATACAAAAAATTACTGTATAAAACTGATGAACCTATATAATACAATAATGCAGATGAATATTCTAGGTAAATTTTCAAAGCTGATACAGTAATAGTCTTCATATAGTTAAATGCATAAAGCACATGATGTGTGTGTGTGTGTGTGTGTGTGTGTGTGTAATTAAGAAGAAAATTGATAGCCAATGAAATTAAATACGGATTTTCTACCTTAAAAGACTATGGATAAATGCAAACTTTCTGGAAATAATCTGACAATAAGATGTGAAAAGGCCAGGAACTCACATAAGTGAAATAAGACATGTATTAGGGTATTCATCAGTGCTTCACTAGCAAAACTGAGAATTAGAAATAAATACTGAACAACAGGAAAGTTCTGGTAGCATGATTTTCAATCCATCTTACTTTCTAGAGCTTCCCATTACAAAAAAAATAGAGCTAATGGGGCCCGGAGGGTTAGCTCAGTGGTTCTGGCTCCTGCCTCTCAAGCACAAGGTCCTGAGTTCGATCCCTGGTACCCACATACAATGCTGGGCATGGAGACTCATGCCCACCAGCAATCAGTACCACATACCACATACCACAGTGCCGGGTGTGGTGGCTCACGCCTGTAATCCCAGCACTCGGGAGGCAGAGACAGGAGGATTGCTGAG
>PVIC010034718.1:0-19431 GCA_004025085.1 Thryonomys swinderianus | reverse complement strand
GCAGAGGCTGTTCTGTGGAGCTCTAGGAAAACTGTCAGGATTGGAGGGGGTTCAGTTCCTGTCATGCATAAAGACTCCTGCTGAGGAGGGGGGGGTGCTCAGACCCTGATCCTGGGGTAACTGCTCCCATCATGAGATTATTATTATTATTATTTTTTGAGACAGGGTCTTGCTTTGTAGTTCAGGTTGGCCCTGAACTCACTATGTAGCCCAGTCAAGACTCAAACTCAGCAATCCTCCTGCCTCTGCCTCCCGATGCTGGGATTACAGGTGTGAGCCACTATGTCTGGCACGAGATGATTTCTTTGAGATTTGAGAGACTCTAGACTTGCAGTGGCTTGAGGTAGTTTCAGTCCCTTGTCATAAAGATGTTTATCAACCAGACATGACCTTCCGGAAATCCAAGGTGACTGCAGGAGAGAGTGGTTTAAATAAATTTAAAAAAAGAAAACCAGGCTGAAGAGTCAGATGGAGTCAGAGAGGGACACGTGGAGCTAGTTAGGCCAGTGACTGGGTCGCCTTCCACTTCTGAGTCCATCCAGCTGGTAAGTGGCAGAGAGAGGCCTGTGTCAGCCTTGAGTCTGAAAGCTGCTTGCAGCAGGTACCCTGGAAGAAAGGACAGACTCTCACCTCTGCCCCAGCCATCCACCCGCCCTGAGGGCAGCCTGAGAGGTGGGGTCTGGGCATTCCTGGAGCCACTCGGGGTTGGGACCCCTGGGAATTTTGGATCCACTGTCTGGGAAAGGGAGCCACATAAGTACAGGGACACGCACATGCACATGCATGCATGCACGTATGTCCAGTGCTGCCCTACAGGGGTGCAGCCAGCAGACAGACCACAGGTTCCCTTGTACTGTGCCGGGCTTAATGCAGTGTTTAATTGCATCTGCAGCGAAAACAGTGCAGGGCAGGCAGATGGGAAGATGGAAAAACCCTGGCACCTTACGAAGGAGACAGTGGAGAGAGAGGAAGAAAGAGGGTAGAATGAGGATCTCCACGTTTAAAGGGAAGTGGTCTTTTAAGGGGAACTGTCACCTAACGGAGGGTGAACTGAAAACTTATGCAAAGCACCTAGCTCAGAGTCTCCCCCTTTTTTCCTAGTGGAGTCTGTGCCAGAGATGGAGGAGGGTTGAAGGGGTAGCGTGCTGTGAGAAGGAGGCTCTGCAGGCTAGTAGGTTGGGGGTGTGCACCGAACCCCCGGGGTACTGGGGTGGAGCTACAAAGGGCCTCACCCTGCTCCTTCAGCAACCCCAGGCTGTGGGCCTGGGTGGGGTGGAAGTGGGGGTCACCACCTGAGACCTGAGGCACGAGGCTTCTCTTAGAGATGGTCCAACCATCCAGAGTGTTAGCCCTGCGCCTCGGGAGGAAATCCTGCCCTCTGGGACTCTTCCCTACTCCCTTTCCACCTTCCCACCTGGGAGGAGAAGGCAGGTGAGGCCGCAAATGGCTGGAGTCCTTAGGCACAATTCCTCATGCATAAAACAGAGGGATCTTTCTCTCTGCAGCTAATCAAAGCCTCCAGGCATCAAGATTGCAAATGAGGCACCCCCAAACCGGTCATTTCCCTTGCAAATGAGGCAGAGGCCAAGGCGACTTCCTCTAGTACCTCATCAGCCCCCCAGCCGGCTGGGAGCCGCCCACACAAGCGTGAGCCCGGCGGCTATTTGACACACTTCAACTAGCTTGACGGGTCCCTGGGAAATGGAGAAGCCTGGCTGTGGGCACATCCAATCCCTGGGCCTGTCTGTCCTTGCCGAGGCCCTGGGGACAGGGCTCCTTCCCACCCCAACAGTAATGAGTGGATTCTCCAGGCTGGTGCTCCAAAGCCCAGCCGCATGAGAGAGATCAGTCTGGCAGATCAGGCTGTGCCCACCACCACCAGCTGCGCTGAAGCTGAGGGAGCGACTTCCAGTGGGAGAAGGAGGGAGGCTGGCATTTGGAGAGTTCAGGACACACACACCTCATCTCAAGGAAGCCCTATGGGGCCCTGCGGCTGCTCATCAGCCTGCAGGAGGCAGCCCCAAACAGGCCAGGAGGTAAATTTCAATTTACCCTCTGGGCGCCTCTTTCTCCCTCCGTGGAAAATGGTGTAATGAAAGCACCTGCATTGTAAGAGCAGTGTGAGGAGTAAGGGAGACATCTGGGTGTGAACTTGCCAGAACCCGCGGCACTTAGTAAGCAGGCAAGAAATGTCAGCCATGACGGATAGCAATGCTCCATCATGGCTTCTCCAGCCCTGCGTCTGACCAGCACCTGATGTAGCATCAGCCATTTAGAGCCCACATGAGCACTGATAAGTTGTTGAACCTCTCTGGGCGTCACTATGCTCTGTCAGTAACACCTCCCTTTTGCGAGGTTAGTGACAGAGTCTAGAGAGGTGATGGAGAGCCTTTTAGAGACCGAGTGTCCAAACTGCAACCCAGAGCCTATTTACTTATTGCAACACTAAAAATTCAGCCTGAATCCCGAGGTTTTAGTTTAGAAAAAGCAGCTCACATATTAACATCTTTTGTCTTAAAAACACAATAGCAGAAGTGCCGGGCATGGTGGCTCACGCCTGTAATCCCAGCACTTGGGAGGCAGAGACAGGAGGATTGCTGAGTTCGAGTCTTGCCTGGGCTACAGAGTGAGCTCAGAGCCAGCCTGAACTACAAAGCGAGACCCTGTCTCAAAAAAAAAAAAATAAAAATAAATAGGGGCCGGAGGGTTAGCTCAGTGGTTCCGGCACCTGCCTTGCAAGCGGAAGGTCCTGAGTTCGATCCCCGGTAACCACATATAATGCTGGGCGTGGAGACACGCCCACCAACAATCAACACCGCATACCACAATGCCGGAAGTGGTGGCTCACGCCTGTAATCCCAGCACTTGGGAGGAAGGGACAGGAGGATTGCTGAGTTTGCGTCGGCTTGCCTGGGCACCATAGTGAACTCAGGGCCAGCCTGAACTACAAAGTGAGACCCTGTCGCAAAAAAAAAAAAAAATAGAGTATTCAACAATACCAACAGCTTTTTACTGAAAGATACAAGATGGCATTTGGCATGCTTTGGCACAATTAATATACTCTTTGCTCTTGTAAGCAGGCTGAAAATTTGTCAGGCCTTGGCTGGGGCAAGTTGGCTCTGGTGCCAAGAGAAAGTGCTGTGGATGCCTGCTGTGGGCTCACCTAGATTTCCACCACCTGAATCCTAGCTCCTCCTGCTTGGCTGGGTGACTTCAGGTAAACTGTGTGTCCTCTCTGTGTGCCAGGCTCTTCTTCGGCAGCATGAGAAATTATACCAATGCCCACTATGAGGATTGTGAGACATCGCCGAAGGTCAATTTTTATAAAAGTAGAACCATGCCTCCATTAAATATAAAATGAACATGTGTCAGAGGTTTTATTTAACTCATTAATTCATGAAGGAAACTGCCAAGCTGGTATAACCAGTTCAAAGGAGGATTCGGAGAACACGGTGAGGCCGTCAAGTCCAGGATGTTGAAATGAATTTATTAAATAGATGCTGAGCAGGCCACTGGAACAATACTCCATTGCATTCTGTCAGACGCACGTCCCGCACATTCATCGGAGAGGAGCCCTGGCTCTTTTTACCCACTGCCACAACTTACAGGGCTGGAAAACAGCTCCAAGCGTGGAGGGAACCCTCATGGTATCTCAGGACACGTGGCATCATCCGTGGCACGCTGAGATCTTTCTCAGAGTAAATGAAATGCTACACACAGTGCCTGGGGAGTGAGAACCCACGTGAAATACATGTAGCTCAGCAGGATTAGTCAGCTCAGCTCCCCCTGCCCCCCAAACACCAGGAACAAAGGAAAGTTGTTTCTCTCAGTCCTGGAGGCTGCAGTCTGAGATGGGTGCCAGCACAGCAGGGTCACAGGGACCAGTCTTTCTCGCTGTTCTCTGTCCAAATGCAAAATTTCAACAAATGTGGTTTGAAGGTCTAGTTGGCTTTTTACTAGCTTTTCACGAGTCAGGCAGCATCCCAACAAAAGATTTAGAAAGGCGCTGTGCTGAGCCAAGCAGCCAAAGTGGGCTCCGCAGGCTGGAGGAAAAGAGAAGCTGAAGGGGCAGAAACAAGCCAGAGAAACGCTTGAGTGGTTTCAAAGTGGCTTCTCCCCTGGGCTTAGGCAGGGACTTCCTTAGCATCCTGGCTCCGCTGAGCTCTGTCCTTCCCTCCCTTCCTTCCCTTCCGGAGCCACCTCTTAGGGATCTACTCACTCCTTCTTCAAGCCCCGAGCTGATCTCCTTCACCTCACAATAACCCCGTCTTCTAGATTCCAAGCCCCCTCGCCCGCCTGTGGCCTGGAAGAGTGACAAACAGGCTTTCTGGGTTCTGACTCGCACAAGTCACACAGCGCCCAGAATGCTCACCAGGGCCTGGGAGTGTTCAAAGAAGGTTTTCTGAGTTCGCCCAGGAGGTTTGAAAGGCCCTCCATGTCCTGCAGAAAGCCTTTCCTTTCTCCACCTCTACCTCCCCCTCGGCTGGCGGGCCCCATTCCGTGTGGCTGGAACACTGGCTGCGCTCTTGTCCCACAAGGGTTGGACCCTGAATGGACTGTGAGCCCCTGGAGAACAGAGCTGGCTCTTGTCATCTCCCCAGTACCCAACACAGCTCCTGGCACGAAGCCACATGGTGGTTTCCCATCCCCGCTAAAGCAATAGGCAACCCCTCTCGGTGAGACTGGCCTGGGACTGCTCCCAGACCATAGGCCTTGGCCTCTGAGCTTCCTTTATGGCTTTCTCTTCAGCTCACCCACCCCGGCTGGTTGGAGAACTCCTCGGAGAGTCCTTTCACATTTTCATTAATTTCTATTGAATAATTAAAACCAGGAAATGAATGCTTTCATCCTAAACCTGAATTGTACTGTGTGGTTTTTTTCCTAATTATAATTCCACCAGAGCAGTAAATGTTGGAGTAAGGATCTCCACTCTGGAGCACATGAAGTAAAGAACCAGATCTTGGGGCTTCAACATAACATTTGGTTCAGGAAGAGCAGGGTGGGCAGAGTTCTCAGCCAGGGGTTGTGAGCGGGCGTCCATGACCCATGGACCTGAGGGGGACCTCTCACCTGGACAGGTCCTGCTCATGCCAGCCTTTCTCCAGGAGGAGCAGAAGAAGCTCACTTTTCTCCAGAGACAACAACTCACAGCGTAATGCTAGCAGCTTGCTAAGGGACGTCAGTGGGGAAATGGAGGACAGCCGGAGAGGCTGGCTGGGGAGAGCTGGGCCAAGGGAGGCAGTCCCCCTAGAAGCTGCCCCTGGCCTCTGGGGGACTCCTGACAGAGGCCAGAATGGCAGAGAAAGGGGTTCTTGGACTCCCATCCTTGTGTAAGCCATGCTACCCAGGATCCTTGGGGTAGTGCCACCACCCAGATCAGGAGTCTGTGACTGTTTCTTAACTTTGCCTAAGTGCCTCTCCTGCTAAATGCTGAGGGGATCTTTGAGAGTAAAAATGGAGATGTTTTCCACAGTACCTCAAGGATCAAATGCAAGGTCAGACCCAGGCTGGATTTAGGACTCTGTGGAAACAATGGAGTCTTATTCTGCCCCACCCACCTCTCTGCACCCACACTAGCCTCTTTCCTCCATCTTGCATCTGCCCCAGGGCCTTTGCACAGGCAGAGCTCTTCTCTCTGCCTCCATACTCTTCCCTTTGGCTCATCCACCTTTAGCTTTCTCCTCAGACATCTTCTGCACCAGAGATCTCCTTGTAGACCAGGACTCACCTTCTGCCTGACACACGGGTCTCCGCATTGCTGTACTTTCTCGGCAGCAAGTTAAGTATTTGTTTCTTTTCTGTCTTCTCCCAGGCATCTTCTTTAATGCACAGTTGTATCCCTCAGACAGGATGTTCTTAGGAACTTAGTACTTAGTAATTTGTAAACTCTGGGCAGACAGATGGATGAATGGATGGATGCATGGATGGATGCATGGATGGATTACTGCCCTGGCCAGGGAAGGAGCACAGGACATCAGGCCTCAGAGGAAAATCTGCTTCCTGGCTCTCAGCTAGAGCCAAAAGGCCTGAGTTTGATACCAGCGCCATCTGACATCCTCCTCGCTCTCTACTGCAGCTCTCAGCTTTGAAGGCCCACTCTGATTTTGGGAACTCCTCCTCTAACCCTCCCTTCCTGGCTGTACCTGCACCCCCAAGACCAGGCCCCTGCTCCTACCACCGGGGCCCCATCTGCAACATTGAAAGCAGAGACTCCTAGGAGCCAGCATTGGGCTACCGAACTGGTTTCTGTTTCTAATGTGAGTTTAAAAGATGCCACTTCTAATTATGTTTGAGTGCAATGTGCCCTGAGGCCTTTGTGATAAACATTCTCTATAAACAATTTGTTCATTAATTGTTATTATTTTTCTGAACAGAGGCAAGGAGGAGACGTAGCCCCACTCAGCCTGGATCTCTCTCTCATATGCTGGCAAGCTGAATACATGGGAACACAAGCCACGGCCTATGTCAGGGCCGGTTGGGCTCTTTGGGCCCCGAGAGAGGTCGGGGCCTGGCTTCCAGGTTGTGCAACTGGCTGGAGGGCAGAAGGGCAGGACTTGGGGGACGGAGTCTCTCCCTGGACCTGTGAGACTCGTGCTCTGTCGCTGGGTTGAGAGCCTTGTCTTCAGCAAAGAGGAGAGAGAATTACACTCACCAAGCTCTGGCCGAGAGCTCGTGTACAGGCGTCCTGGCAAGCCTGCTCTCCAGAAGAAACAACCACCTTTCCTTCCCTCCTTCTCCTTGTCCTTCTCCTTTTTCTGCTTCCTCTTTCTTTCTCCTTCCAATTTGTCCCCTCCCTTCCCTTGTTCTTTTTCTTTCCTTTCCCCCTCCTCTACCACCTCTTCATCATCTTCTCCTCCTTTTCCTCAGTTTTCATTTTTCCTCCCTCATCCCCTCCTCCTTTCCTTCTTCTTCCTCTTTCAGGTGCAGGCATCAAACCCAGAATCTGGCACAATGCTAGGCAAGCACTCTACCACTAGGTAACAGTCCAGGCCTCCATTTCATTTTTAACACTTATATAATATTTCACTGAGCATCCAGGTGCCTTAAGGTATCTCTTACTACTGCGCTTTTGAGCCATTTCTCAACTTTGATTTTTCTAATCAACTCTAATAAACACACAGCCTCCTCATCTACCTAAGACACATTCCCAGAGGTAGAGTGATCTGGGCAAAGAACGTGTGCATTTTGAAGACTTTGTTTCTCATGAACAAACCTTGGGCACACATTGGCAAATCATACCCAGGATTGGGGATGTAATTCTATGCCAATCTTTACTCATAGCATTGAGACCAAAGAAAAATTTAAATTCAAACAAGGAATATAAAAGCCTGAATTGTAGCACTTGCCAGAGCCGTGGTCTAAATGTGCCCACTGTGGCCAGTTTGAAGATACCCACCATGTACCAACTGGCTGGCAAAACTCCTGCAGCTCTCTCACCATCTCTGGGAGGCAAGGGGAGGTGGCCCTCGGTCTGCAGCATATGTGATAGGTGGTTTAACCCTTACCTGGAAGGAGGTTGACTCACTTAGGATCAACCTGACTGGGCAGGGCTCCAAGGACATGTCTGCAGGACAGGTCTGGATCAGATTAACCCGGAGTGAAACAGGCTGCCCTGTCCCGACGAGGACAAAAGCTCTTATTCCCTGCCTGTGCTCTGGTTTGGATTCAAATGTCTCCTAAGAGCCTGGGATGTTTGGAGGTAGAGCTTCGGGAGGTGGCTGGATGGCAGCTGACTGTGGCCTCCCCAGTGGCTGCCACTGGAGGTGAGGCCTGCTCAGGGGCAGTCACTGACCTGGAGGCTTTGTTTCCCTTTGCTCTCCTAACTTCTCCCTCAGCCTCCCTCCCTCCTGTGGCTGCCAGAACCGAAGCAGCTTCCTTCGCCAGGGCCCATACCGTGTTCTTCCTGTCTTGACCGCGAGCTGAACTGAACATATGAGCTGACACAAATCTCTCCCCCTTCAAACTATAGGTGTTGCCATCTTCTCCCAGCAACGTGACAGGGCCTGAGAACCTCCTGTGAAGAAGGGAGCCCCCCCCCACCCCGTCCCGGCAGCCCGGAGCAGGGCCAGGTCTCTTCCTGCCTTTAGGCTCCAATTGAGCTGCCATCCCCTCTGCAGCCCGCAACTTGCCAGTCTCCACTGCGTAGCTGCTTCCTTAAAATAAATCTCCTTCTATATAAATATACATTCTGTATTTAGAGAGGTGTGTGTGTATATATATATATATATATGCAGATGTAGATATATATATATATCTACATCTGCATAAATATACAGATACATCTGCTTCTGGGAGCCCTGGCTAACACACATAGGAAGGAGGAATCAAGGTTGCAGATGAACCAAGTTTGCTAATCAAATGGGTTTAAAACAGAGAGGTGGTCTTGGGGTTCACAGAGAGCCAGGGCAATCACAGGGCCCTGGGAGACAGAAGAGGGAGGCCAGAGGGTATTAGAGCAGGATTCCCCCAAGGCATGTGCAGGGGAACTCTCCAGGGTGAAAGGGGACAAGAAAGGGCCCCAGGACACGGTCCTGCCCATAGCCCAGTGAGACCATTTCAGATTTCTGACCCCCAGAGCTGTGAAGTAATAAATCTGTGCCATTTAAGCCACTAAGTCATAGCTATTCATTACAGCGATATGACAGGAAGCTAAGACGGTAGTGTTGTCCACATTAAACTATATGATGGGACAAAACTCAGAAATCCCAGCTGTACAGAGTCACAACTAGTGACAGGTGTCAAAAACAAGGTTGACAGCACTCTGGGAGGTGGATATGGCAGGGTCATAAATTCAAGCCTAGCCTGAGCCACCTTTCAGTGCGATTCTATCTCAAAAAAAAAAAGAGGTGAAGATAGAGCTAGGGGTGCAGTAAAGAGCAACCAGCCAGCACCCCCTCCCTGACAAATAACACTGGCTGGGTGTGGTGGGGCTTGTCTGTAATCCCGGCTACTAGGGAAGCTGAGGCAGGAAAATTGCAACTTCAAGATCATTCGGGGCAACTTTGTGAACCTCTGTCTGAAAATAAAAACTGAAAAGGGCTGGGAGTGTGTCTAAGGAACAAGTGCCCCATGGTTTGAGCCTGAGGATGCACAGTTACCCCCTGAACTTCCACGTGGCAGCACCCCGGGAAGGTGCACAGCACTGTCTTAGTTCTCCTATTTTGGGCTGGTGACTGGAAAGCTTGTCTTTATGAAACTCCAGGAAACAAGATAAACCACCACAAACAGCCTGCAGCCTGCAGCTCCCACCGAGCTGAACTTGCAGGAAAGAGGGAACCCCCAGGGACCCGAAGGAAGCCGGAAGCTGGAAAGGAGAACCAGATGGTGCGCATGTGAACCCAGCCGTGAAAGGATAGCCTGGAGACCTCGGATGCCAGCATGGCGGAGGCCCAGGGGGATTATCCTGAGACACAGACCCAGGAGCAGGCAGAGAGACAAACAGCTCTGAGAGGTATATATATATATATATATATATATATATATATATATATATATATATATATATATATATATATATATATGGCTTGGCTCATGTAATGTGGGGCTGACAGGGCCAGGAAGGCACCTGCAGGCTGGAGACCCTCAGATGCCAGCCAGATGGCTCAGTCCTCCACGCAAGGCCTCAGGTCCAGGAAAGCCACAGGCCTGAGAACCTGAGGGCCCTTGGCTGGAGCCCAGAGAGCCTGGAGTTACAATGTCAGCAAGAGAGGGAATCCCAGCCCTGGAAGGGAGGAAACCGCATCTAAACTCTCCCTGGGGTCCCTGCTGACTGGGTGGTACCGCACCTACTTACGACAGGCTTCCTCCATGGCATCTTCACACTTGCCACCTGCTGAGGACAGTCTCAGGCACCCCCGGAAGTCAGGCCTTCCCTGTCATTCTTTATCCTAAAAACTAATTATCACAAGAGTTCTCCAGAATATGAAAATAAGACATCATCCTTTTGAGGAGGCCCGTGGGTGTCCAGCTGCCCAGGACCGGTCATCAGGAAGGAAACTATTCCCTCCATGCTATGGGTGTGAATGCTTGTTGAATGAATACATGATGGGGAGAGGGAACAGATGGAAAGCAAGGGTATCGAAAGCCCGCAAGGAATTCACAATCTCTATGTGTTCCCTCCCATCCACTGTGGACCTGATGGTGGCCAAGACATGGGGAGGGGATCTGAAGGAGCACAGGGGTGCAGGGAAGGGAACAGTGTCTGGGAACACAGGGTCAAGCTGTACCCCCAGCTTGGTTTCTTCTCCAGGCCCAAATGCATTATTCCACCCAGCCGTGGGCCACCCTAGAGTACCCCAAGCTGGAGAAGGGTCCGCGTAGGCAGCAAGTTAAGGTGGCACAAGGTTCTGTTTCTCCATACCCAGCACCAGAGGCAGCCACCAGCTGGTTTGCCACCAGAGTCCTGAGGTTCTTGGGCCCAATATTCAAATGGATTCAGAAGTCAGCCTGAGCTATTTTTAGCAAACTGAAGCAGAAGCGAAGGCTGACTTGAGCAGGGGCTCAGAGGCTGCCCCGGTCCCTGCCCTTGCTGTGATGACCTGCATTTGGGCCCCACATGCCCCAAGGGCCTGTGCTATGGATGTTTATTAGGGGTGAAGGCCTTGATCTCTGAGCCCAGCTTTCTTTCATTCTTACTGTTGAGTAGGCACCTGCTTTTCTGAGAAAAGGTAAATGCCAGTTGTCCACAGAGGCCTCCAGTCTTCCACTCTGAGGCTGTCCCGCTCCACCTTTAGGGCAGGCCAGTACCTGACCCCTTCTGTATTTGTTTCCTCTGGCCATGGCAATAAATTGCCATAAGTGTAGCTTAAAACAACAGCAATGTGTTCTCTCCATCAAGAGCCTGTCAAGAGGCCGGGAGCCAAAGGTCTACAGGCTGTGTGCCCTCTGCAGACTCCCAGGAGGTGGCTGTCTCACCCTGGTGCCCTCTGATTTGCCACAGTATCACCCCAATCTCTGCCTGTGTGGTTAATGGATTTCTCCTCCTCTTATAAGGACACCAGTCACCAGACACCAGTCATTCTAATCCAGGGAGACTTCATCTCAAAACGATTACATCAGCAACGACTCTATTTTGAAATAAGGTCACAGTACCAGGTTGGGACAGGGTTAGACTCTTTAAGGGAGAATCTAATTCTACTTAAGATTCCTGCATCCTCACCTGTAACTGGGCAGGTGAAGGGGCCCTGCAGAGGTGGTGAGACCAGCCCATACCTGTTCTATCCTCAACCTTTGGGGTGGGAAGTTGAAGCCACAGATGTGGCTTAGCTAGGAAGGGCTGGGGAGACTACAGTGTCCCCAGCACCAGTGCTTGGCCCACATCTATGCCCTCCTGCAGCCAGCTGCCCTACCACCCCACAAATAGTTCCAGACAGGATTCCAAAGTGGGGGGGGCATGGAACAAAGAACTCTTAAAGCTCCACCATGAGAAAACAACCCAATTTTAAAATGGCCGATGACCTGGACATCTCACCGAAGAAGACACACAGGTGGCACATAGATGTGACATGCGTGGTGCTGTACGTCCTATATTGTCAGGGAGATGCAAATCCATGCAGCCAGCACTCACCTATAGAATGGCCTGAATCCATCAGCAGCAGCACCTAGTGCTGACTCCTCAGAATGTTCCAGGCTGGTGGAAATGCCACATGGCAGTGCCACAGCTGGGTAGTTTCTCACTAGGATGAAACCTAGCCTGACCATATGGTTCACCAATCATGTACCTTAGTATTTATCCAAATGAGCAGTAAAGGTCAAATCTGGCACATGATGTTTATAGCAGCTGTTTTTACCATTGCCTAGACTTAGAAGCCACCAAAATGACCTTCAGTAGGTAGTTGGATTCTAAGATGTTCCACCCAGACAGTGAAATATCATTAAGCACCAAAAAAAGCAAGGCTGTTAAATCATGAAAAGATACAGAGGGGCTGGAAACTTAGCTCAGTGGTTCTGGCGCTTGCCTAGCAAGCAAAAGGTCCCTGGTTCAATCCCGGTAACCACATACAACAATGCCAGGTGTGGCTGCTCATGCCTGTAATCCCAGGACTCGGGAGCCAGAGACAGGGGGACTGCTGAGTTCGAGGTTTGCCTGGGCTACATAGTGAGCTCAGGGCCAGCCTGAGCTACAAAGCAAGACCCTGTCTCAAAAACAAAACAAAACAACACAATACAACCACAAAAATCCCCCAAAACAGATGGTACCTATGGCCACCTCTTCTGTTGGCAAAGCCCACAGGTACCTGTGTGTTCTGTCGCAGAGTGTGGAGACCAGGCCTCTGGGAGCTTCTTAGAAATGTAGCCCCCGCTGCTGGCCCCGCCAGAGCTGATGGATCAAACACAGGCTGGGGAACAACCTCAGTGCTCTACACTGGGCCCGATCATTCCTTGAGCCTGGGCCGCCCTTGTGACCCTGCAGCCCTGGGTTCTGCCCAGGTCTCCTTCACACCCCGGCACTCGACAACTGAATATGTCTCTGCACAGTGTCAGCGGTGCCAAACCTGCTGCAGCTGAGCGAGAAGCCCGGCTGGAAGGAACCCTTCAGTTGTGGAGTGCCTCAGATACGGTGCCACTAAAAAACCATAAAGCTGAGTACCATGTGGCTTCCCTCTACTGGGGTAGGTTGTCTGCTCCTCAGAGCAACTTAGGGATGATTCCCATTTTATAGCAAACCCCAACGCCCTCTTTACAGAATTTGTGACCTTGGGCAAGTTATGGAAGCTCTCCATGCCTTTGTTTTCTTGACTGTAAAATGGGAGTATGATAGTCCTCACCTGATAGGATGCCTGAGCACATAAAAGGACAATGAGTGTGTCACACTCTTAGCCCAGGGAGCCTCAGCAAATGGTAGCCCCTTCCAGTCCTCTGGCCCAGGCTTTTACCAAAACAGTATGTGCTCTCAGCCTCACTGCTGGAGCCCACTGGAGAGCAGCAGAGGGCAGTGTGAGGGCAGGGTGCCCATGGCCACAGAGCCCAACAGATGAGAGGCCCACAGGTCTCTGGCGCCTGCAGGGCCTCCCCTCCGGCAGGCTGAGGTGGGCAGCACCAGGCTCCATAGCCTCAGCACTCCGTGTGCTCTGAGAGACGAGGGGCAAGGTCTGGGGCCCCAGACATCAACCTTCCCACACTGGGTGAGCCCTGGGATCTCAGGAAGAGACAAGGAATAGTGTGGCTCTTCTGCATCTCACATCCCAATAAAATATTTATTATTTCAAGAAATAAATCTTTAAAAAAAAGAGAGAGAGAGAGAAAGAGAGAAGAGTGTCTCTATTGCTTTCCCCTGGCAGTCAGTGTGTGGGGGTTGCAGTGTTTCCTGCAGCTGAGGGCTCTGTGGCCACAGGAGCCACCATGCCAGGAGGGCTCCCGTGCACATTCTGCCCACAGCAGGCCCAGCTCCTTCCTCCATGCTCGGCGGCCTCCCTGGGAGGGCTGAGTGGCAGCCTCCAAGCAGGGGTGGGATTAAAGAACACCAGGGGTGGCAGTGTTTCTGCAGGCCTGACCAAGGAATCAGGCAGGGCTCTGGGTGTGGATGGAGGGGCAGGCATGCCACACGGAGATGGGCACTGGGGTCCAGAGTGGTTTGAGGCTGTGGGAAGCTAGAGGGAAGGACACAGACACAGCATGGATGGGGTGGAACCTACACTGGAGGTGGTGGAAGTGGGCAGGGTGTGCCATGTGCTCCATGCCAGACCTGCCTGCAAAAGGTGTGTGTTGGGAGGGAGGTCAGGGCCTGGGCTGGGCCTGGTGGGGCTCCAGAGCCTGTTGTCAGAGGATGGAAACAGGCCAACCACGTAGGGGATGGGACGGAGGGTCCGGAACGGAGGTCACAGCAGGATGGGTTCTGAGAGAGTGAAGGGAAGAGGGCTGGAACAGGCAGGAGACAGTCAGTCCATCCGGGGCCTGGGTGGTCTCTGCACCTCCAGCTGGGCCGGAAGTCAGGAGGGGTGAGGGGAGGGCAAATGGGGCCCAGGAGGCACAGGCAGGGTCTCTTGCCCCCCTCTCCGTCCATCCTCTAATTAATCCCAGAGGGACACAGCTGGTCCGATGTGCATGGCTGTCCTTCTGGAAGAGGACACCCTCAAAAGCAAGCACAGCACAGGCTTCCTCTCTGTCCTGTGTCTCCTCAGAGAGCCACAGGGCCTACTCCCCTTCCTGCAGAGTAGGAGGCTCTGGTCCCTTCTCTGTGGTTCCAAGCTCACCTTGAGCAAAGCAAGGGCCCTTGGCCCCTTCTGCCCAGCCATGCATCGACAGCAGAGTGGGCAGCTGCCCAGGGTGGTTGCTGGGGCTTGGGGGTGCTGCCTCCCACCGCCGGCTCAGCTCTCCTCTGCCCACTTCCTGACCTGGGAAGGAAGCTCCAGCTGGAGGCGTCACGGTGCCCACACAGGCCGTCAGAGCTGGAAATCTGCTGGTGCTTTCTCCTGCCGGGCGCCAGGCAGTGTGGCTTCTGAAATCTCACAGGCAGCCCCGGCACAGGGCCACCTGGCCCTTGCGGAAGTCTCGGCATGGGCACAGCCGCTGGTACTTGGTGTTGGCACCAGCACAGCTGAAGAGCAGGGGCTCCTTCTGCAGGTAGCACTCCTGGCCGGGCTGTGCAAGGGCGGGGTACAGGTGGTGCATCTCCCACTCGGTGCTGTCGCAGGGCACCTGCAGCCTGCATGGGCACCAGTGGCCCGTCACCCGTGGTGGGCCTGTCGCTGTGCACCCTCCATGCCCCAGAGCGGGGAGAGAAGGCTGCAGCCCCTTACCCACCTCAATCTGTGGGTCACAGAAAAGGGGACTGGCCTGGGGAGGGGCTGGGTCCCGCTGGCCCAGCAGGAGGGCAGCTTTTGCCTCAGAGGTGGACGCAAAGGCAGGGCAGGGGCTGTGGGGGAGGGCTCTGCCAAGAGCGGAGCAGGATGACAGGGCCCCATCGGCAAGCAGGATGCCCCCACCACGGTGTCGCAGTTGGGGCGGGAAGGGCGCTGGAGCAGGTGGGCAGGTGGGGGGGCACTCACTTGAGGAAGGCGTCCCGGCTGTTGAGGAAGGGGAAAAAGGACGGCTCGCAGATCAGGCCGCGGTCCAGGCAGGCATCAGTACAGGCCCTCCCAGGGGCGGCCAGCCAGGCCCTCAGGGAACGAGCTGGGGGCCAGGCCCCAGGGACCAGGCTGGCATTGTGAGCCCATTCCAGGTGGGTCGCATTGGGCGCCAGGACAAAGGGGCTCTGGGATGCGTGGGCACCTGGCACGGTGGGTCCCGAGACTGCACAGAAGTCCTGGCAGGAAGAGAGTGGTGTCTGGAGGGGGCGGGTCTTGGGTTCCCAGGTGACACCCAAGGGTCTGGCCCTACAGTTCCGGGGGGAGCTACTCCTGGGCCACTGCTGAACACCAAGCACACACGATTTCACCCATTCTGGGTAGCAGCCCTTCCACACAGACGCACAGGTCTCCAGGTACTGTGAGGAGAGGGATGGCTCCGGACTCAGGGCTGCAGAGCAGGGTGTGAGCTCAGGGCCACCTGCAAGGTGTCCATCTTGCCAGCCTGGCCGCAGCTGGGGCTTCTGTCAGAGTCCTGTGCCCGAGCGGACAGCGCAGGGGCCCCCTGGGAAGCTGGCCCCACGGCTTCCCCAGAGAGCAGGCCGGGCCCCTAGTACTCTCTGGATTTCAGGTGTTCTGAGCCCCAGGGTGTGAAGTGGAACGGTGCTGGCTCGGCTGAGTTTCTGGTCTGAGGGGTTTGGGGTGGGATCCCCAACCCCTGGGCCAGATCCCAGAGGTCCCCTACCTGGTGCTGGATGTAGGCGTGGATCCGCTCCAGCATGCCCTCGCAGGTGTACTCATAGGGCAGGTAGGGCTCTACCTGTGGGAGAGACAGACACGGTGTGGGGCAGAGGAGAGCTGGACACTGGGGCTCCCCACTCTCAGCTGCCTGGGCAGCAGAGCTCCTCAGAGAGGTGCACTCTTGGACAGGTGGGGTGCATGGATAGGGGTGAGCTGCAGCCAGAAGTGGGCTGGGAAGGACCAGGTAAGAGAGGTCCGTGCACCTCCCGGCCAAGCCATCCACGCAAGGAGCCACTGAAGAAGGGCAGCCAGGCTGGTGCTGCTGAGAAGAGGAGTTTCTGGGGCCTCAGCCACCATCTGGGAGGCCCACACCCAATTCACACAGTCACTGAATGGAACCCACACTCCACCCCTGCACTCAGTGTAGGCCCTGGGCCAGCACCGTGACCTCCGCTGTGAGAAAAGTGTGGGTCCACAGCTGCCACGCCAAGGTTGTGGAGCTTGCTCACTGCACAAAGCCTTCTCCACCTGCATCCACACACCAAGGAGGTGAGTGCAGTCCCTGCTCCACACTAGTTCATGTGCAACTCACAGCTGTGCTTGGCAGGGACAGAGGTGGCCTCCTCTGATAAGCCAAGAGCAGGTCTGAGCCGCCCCCCACCATCCTATCCTCTACTAACTACAGAGACCCTCAGTGTGGGCCCACCGTGGGCCTGGCGGGATCCGGGTCTCACCTGGGTTTTCATAATGGCCTTGATGGCTGCTTCAAACTCCTCTGAGTTGTTGTAGTTGACAGTCCACACGTGAGGTTTGCCAATGAAGTTCTCAGCATAGGGATGCTGGGAGAATACCTGCGAGGGTGACAGGTGTCTGCCCCACACGCCCACGCCCTGGTCGCCCTCTCCCAGGACCTCAGGGCTCCCTCTCCCGGGCTGTCGAGCCCTTCTGCTCACCTCCCTGGACGTGGGCTTGCCCCGGAAGAACTCGTGGTTGAGGGAGCTGTGCGGCGGGCTGAAGCGCGACTGCAGGAAGACACAGCCATTGGCGATGGCCTCCAGCGGAGCCGGGCCCTCGTAGGGGAAGCCAAAGCCTATGAAGAGCTGAAGCGGTGGGCGGCATGATGGTCAGCGCGGGCCAGGCCACCCTCCCCAGAGTCCCAGGTGGCCAGGGCAAGAAGAGATGGCTGGGCAGTAAAGAGCTCAGGCCCTGGGCCGTGGGTGACCTGTCCCTCCCTGGGCTCAGTTTTTCCCTTGTGAAATGACCCACTACCACTGATGGCCTGGAGGGAAGGGGAGGAGCGGAGGGTCCCGGCATAGAAGGTTGTAGACCAGCACCACGGCTGGGCTCCGGACCTCCACTCACTCAGCCTGAACACTTTGTATTCAGCCTACAAGGTGCTGGGAAGGCACATGGAACTGGTGTCTGCACAATACCAACGAAAATCTCGGAATCTGTGGCTTCTCGGTGAGGTTGTTCAGGTTCTTTACTGAAGAAGCCTATCCTCCCCTTTCCCTTTCCCTCGTTGCTCCCAGCATGCACACACACACACACACACCCAAGAGACCCGAAGAAGGAAGGATGCTGTGCTGATGCTGGCTGTGGCTCCTTTGTCCACAGCTGAGGCTCCAGGGCCAGCAGCATGGTTATGCCCCCTGTACCAGCTGCTGCCGGGTGGGGGGTGCCAGGCCCATGACTCCAACCTGGATCCCCTCAGCCTATGCTAGCACTGCTCAGTGGCTCCCAATGCTCAGCCTGGCTCAGAAGCCATTGGGCAGTGCTGGTACTGATGGGGCAGCTGGGCAGGCAACTGCTCTCCCCAGCTCTGCATGGCCCTGCCGGGCTCTGTCCTGTAGGGACTTCCTGCTGCAGGGCAGCCCCTGGTGCATAGGAAGAGGGCTGAGGCCAGCAGAACATGCTGCCATGTGTTTACAGGTGAAGTGGCTGTGCGGGGCGGGGCAGCCCTGTGCCAGGGCATGTGGCTATGGCACAGTGCCAGGGTGGGGCTCACTTTGGCTTTGCGCAGCAGCTGCTGGAACTCAGGCTGTGGCAGGAGCCCGTGGTTCTTCACAAAGGCTGGGACCTCGGGGGGCCGCTGGCTCTCATAGTACACAGTGCCATGGATCTCCATGTACTTGTTCAGGATGCCCAGGAACTTCTCCTTCCCCTGAGGGAAGAGGAGGAAGAAATGGAGCCTGAGCCATCCACTTACCCATCTATGCACCTGCCCAACCACCCACCTGTCCATTCATCCACCTACCTGTCCCTTTACCTCCCTGTCTACCACCCATCCACTCATCTATCTACTGTCCACCTGCCCATTCACCTATCCATCCACCTGTCCATCCACCCAACAACCTGTTCATATATCCATCTACCTGCCTACCTGTCCATCCACCTGTTCACCCATCCACACCTGCCACCCATCTATCCACCCCTTTCTCTACCCAGCCTAGGAGAGAGAACACAGACGGAACCCCATACTTTGGATTGGCACTCTAAGGGAGGACTGGAATGCAGGGTGGTCAGACTTGAAGCCACCCTTGCCAAGGCTGAATCTGCTTAAGTTTTCTTAAACACTATATTGATTAAGGTGATCTGGGGCTGTGAGGGCCCCCAGCCACAAAAGAAGAGGAAAAGCAAAATCTTCTCTTAAAGAAAATAGCATCATCCTTGACCCAGATTATTTCTATGATTTTTCATATTTATTTTCCAGAACTAAAAAAAAACAACAATAATAACCAATGAAATTTTAATCAAAATTCCAGCAGGCTTTTTTTTTGTAGAAATTAACAAGCTGATTCTAAAACTCATTTGTAAATGCCAAGTACCTAGAATAGACAAAATAACTTTGAAAAAATAGAAGAAAAGGGTTGGGGAGTTAGCTCAAGTGGTACCACGCTAACCTTGGACGCACAAGGGCCCGAGTTCAATCCCCGGTACTGCAAAAAAAAAAAAAAAAAAAAAAAAAAAAAAAAAAAAAAAAAAAAAAAAAAAAAAAAAAAAAAAAGATGAAAAAATAGAAGAAAGCTAGCAGACCTGTTACCTGATTGCAACTTATTATAGAGCTACAGAAATCAAGACTGTGGTGTCGGCAGCCAGAAGAGGAATAGATTGATGGGCCCAAATAAGGTCTTGAAATAGACCCTCACATGCATGGCCAGAGGTACAAAAATATCTCTGTGGAGAAAGGAAAGATGGTCTCTCCAACAAAGGGCTGAGGGACACTGGAAATCCAGATGGAAATAAGAGTGAAAGAGGCAATGAGAGAGGAAGAAACCTGGGGAACAGTTTTCTTTCCAAGGAACCCAGTAGGGAGCAACATTAAGTGGAAGCCAGAAAAAGCCAGAACTTGATGCCTCATATTATAGGTAAAAATTGATTCAAACAGGCCTCAGATGCAATGCTTCAAACTGTGAAATTTACAGAAGAAAAAAAAAAATAGGAAAAGGGCCGGGGATTTAGCTCAGTGGTTCCGGCATCTGCCTGGCAAGGGCAAGGTTCTGAATTCGATCCCCAGTACCACACACCATAATGCCAGGTGTGGTGGCTCATGCCTATAATCACAGCAATTGGAGGGCAGAGGCAGGAAGTTTGCCAAGAGTTCGAGGTTTGCCTAGAATACATACTGAGTTCAGGGCCAGCATGAACTACAAAGCAAGACCCTGCCTCAAAAAAAAAAAAAAAA
>PVIC010034717.1:0-19444 GCA_004025085.1 Thryonomys swinderianus | reverse complement strand
TAATAAGTGAAATCAATAGATCACAGATAGACAATTTCCGGATCTTCTCTTTGGCATGAACACCTGTAGATGCAAATGAGTTCTAGAAAGTAGGACAGCTTTTATAGAGTGGAATATTTCTATAGGAAACGGTGTGGGAATATGATGAGGGGAAGGAATAAATATGATACAGAAAGAAAATAAAAGAGCATGTATAAGGGGGGAGGAGGGGGGAGTGGGTAGGGTTATGGGTAAAAATGAGAATTAACTTGTGGCATATACTGGTACAAATTTCCCAATGTTATATGTGATTTTGAGATCTATATAAATTGTACCAATAAAGAATTCAATTAAAAAAAAAAAAGAAAGGCAAGATGAAGACAAGGGTCAGAAGGCAGAAAAAATACTATGCATTTATTCAAGGAAGACATTATCACCCCAGGCTATTTTTTTAATTTCATGGAAGAACTGGTGTTTGAAAATATATTTGAAATGAAGCCAAGCATATTTCTACATGCCTGTAACCCCATCTAATTGGAAAAAGTGGCAAGATTGCAAGTTCAAGGTCAGTTTTAACAATTTAGTGAGGTCATGTAACAAAATTTAAAAAAAATACAAAGAGTTTGGGTTTTACTCAGACACAAAAACATCCCTGCATTTAATTTCTAGTACTGAAAAAAAGTGAAAATATAGTTGAAGTGTAAAAACATATGTATGTGAGAGATGTGAATTTTTGTAGTAGATAGGGTGTCAGGAAAAACCACAAATATATTTCCAAGGTAGATTTGATTTGTAAATTAGGCTAAAATATACAGAATGAATTAACTTCTTACAAATACATCTCAAGGTATCATAATTACTTCAAAGGATGGTTTTAAATGTAATTCCTAGCCTACAATATTCATAATATGCTTTTGAATTTTTTATTTTTATTTCTTTGGTGAGTAAAATTGATTTTGTAGTATAAATGATATTTCATGCATGTTTCAATTTTATTTTCTTCACAATAAGAGTTTTAGAAACATTCTCTGCAGTTAGACATGCTCATTATGACAACATAAGAAAAACATAATTTGTCATAAAAATAGTAGGATTTAGATGATATTTTAAGGGCTTGTATTTAACTGAAGACACATTAAAGAAATGATCAAAAATTAGATTAATCTTATCATAAGATGTGAGGGAATAATGAAATTTCCTAATAAATCAATTATTTAATAGCATAATAATATATGCAACAGCTCTTTCTCAGCATTTAAGGAAATGTAAGATGAAATATTAATTTTTACAACTATGGTTTCTCAGAAATTCTGCTTTTTATTTGAAAGCTTAGAAATTGAATGCTTATTATATTTGGACATTTACTTTATCCTTTATCTCGCACAATTAATGTCACTATCAGTTGATGAGCTATTAATATGAACAATCAGCAAAAGTCTATTGCAGCCATCTATGATATTTTATAATGAGTTCATACATCGAGTCACTGGCCAGTGAGCTGTAATTATCCGATAGGAGGTTTAAACCCTGGGAAAGTCCGGGTAAGTGCCACACAGGTCGTTCAGTGACTTCTGCTGCCTGCTAGCAGCCTGCCCACCATCAGATCCAGGACGGAAGCCCCTGACACCTCCATTATCCCTGGGCGGGTCTCGGTAAACACCTCAGAGGTCATGCAGTGACTTCCAAGAGCTCCTGGATGACTCAAAGAATAACATAAGACTGACTGGAGTACTGAGGAAGCAAGAGACAGACCAAAAGACATTAAAAAAAAAACAAACAAACAAAAAAACTGTTGACAGATAAACTCTCAGACAACTTCACAGGAAAAGGAAAAGAATTCAACTTACAGAAAAATTAGGCATATAGGACTAAAAATGGCCATAATATTAAAAAAATCCACACCTAGAAATATAATTATCAAGGTTCCAGTTATGGAACAAAAGAGTGAAATATTGAAAGCAGCTAGAGCAAAGAAAAAAAGAAAAAATGCATACAAATTGAAGCCCATCAGGATAACAGCAGACTTTTCAACACAAACATTCAACACAAGCAAAGCCTGGAGTGAAGTGTTTCAAATCTTGGAGAAAATAACTTCCAACCTAGATTAATCTATCCCACAAAGCTCTTTCAAAATTTATGGAGAAATAAGATATTTTGACAAAGAACACCTTCTCTATTACAAAACCTGCAGTCCAGAACATTCTCAATAATATCTTGGAAATAACAAAGAGGTCACAGACTCATGAGACCCAGCAATGTGAACTCATTGGCTAAGACAGGACACTGAATGGAAAGAGGAAAAGCAAAGAACAAAAGAGCCAAGAACAGGAAAACACCATGACAGGTATTAAATCAGGCCATATCAGTTATAATCATTAATGTCAATAGACTCAATGTGCCAATTAAATGACAGAGTGGCAGAATGAATTAGGAAATATGATTCTACAATATGCTGGATACAAGAAACACACTAATTCAGAAAGAAAGACAGACTGAAAGTGAAAGGATGAAATACAATTCTCCATGTAACAGGAAACTACAAAAAAGCAGGACTGGATATACTATTTGCAGACAAAATAGATTTCAAACCAAAAATGATTAAGAGAGACAGAGAAGGACATGAAATCCTTGTGCAGAGAACAATTCAAGAGAAAGAGATGACATTCATAATTATTTATTCACCAAATTCCAATGAACCCAACTATATAAAACTGATATTAATGGATATATAAAACCCTGATAAGCACTAATACAATAGTAGTAGTGGTCTTTAAGACCCTGGTCTCATAAATAGACAGATTGACTGAAAAAAAATCAATAATGAAATATTTGAACTGAACCAACCCTTTGACCAAATGGACTTAATAGATGCCTGTAGAGTATTTTACCCCACAAAGTCAGAATATACATTATTTTCAGCTGCCCATGGGTCATTCTCTAAAATAGACCATATACTAGTTCATAGAGCAGGTTTAAGTAAATACAAAGCAATTCAAGTTATCCCTTGCTGTATACTTTCAGAACATAGAGTCTTGAAGTTGTAGCTGAAGAGCAAAATAAATTCCAAGACCTTCACAAACATAGAAATTGAATAACACTGCTGACCAACCAATGGGTCACAGAAGAAATTAAGGAAGAAATTAAACATTTTTTACAATTAAATGATAACCCCAGTACAACTTAAAGGAATTTATGGGATACAATCAAAGTATTTCCACGAAGGAAATTCATAGCAGGAAATGCCTATACCCGGAAGATAGAGCAAACTCAAATGAATCACCTAATGCTGAACCTCAAGCTACTAGAAAAAGAGGAGCAAGACAAATCCAAAGCTCAGACTAGGGAGGAAATTATAAGGATCAGAACAAAAATCAATTCAATGGAGACTAAAAGAAAAATACAGAACTTCAATGAATCTAAGAATTGGTTCTTCAAAAGTAAACAAAATCGACAGAACCCTAGTCAATCTTAGCAAACAAAGGAAGGGAAAGGATCGAATTCATGTTATTAGGAACAAAAAGGGGGAAATCACCACAAATGCAGTGGTAGTCCAAAGCATAATAAACACCTATTTTGAAAACTTGTACTCCAATAACATGGAAAACAGAATAAATGGATAGATTGCTAGATATACATAAACTTCTAAAGCTGAATGAAGAGGATATAAAAATGTTAAACACTCCGATATCAATTTGTGAAATTGAAAATGTAATAAAAAATCTACTGGCAAAGAAAGGTCCTGGCCCTGATAGGTCTCCTGTTGAATTCTACAAAACTTTCAAAGGAGAGCTAATGCCCTTACTTCTCAAGCTCTTTAATTAAATCAAAAGGAAAGGAGTACTCCAAATTCATTCCTTGAAACAATGATTATCTTGATTCCAAAAGGAGAAAAAAGAAGAGAGAGAGAGAGAGAGAGAGAGAGAGAGAGAGAGAGAGAGAGAGGGAGAGAAAGATGGAGAGACAGAGAGAGCTAGGGAGGAAGGGAGGGAGGGAGGAAGAGGGAAATATAGACCAATCTCCCTAATGAACACTGATGCAAAAATTCTCAATAAAATATTGCCAAACAGAATATAGACAATTATCAAGAAGATCATAAACCCTGACCAAATTTGATTCATCATCAAGGATGGTTCATCATACATAAATCAATAAACATAATACACTATATTAACAGAGTCAAGGAAAAAAGTGATATAGTTGTCTCAATAGATGCAGAAAAAATATTTGACAAAATCCAACACCCACGATCAAAAGTCTACAGAAAATTGGAACAAATGAACATTATCTCAACCTAATAAAAGCCATTTATGAGAAACCAACAACCAGCATCATCCTAAATGGTCAAAACCTGAAACCTTTCACACTATGATCAGTAATAAGACAAGAATGCCCACTATCACCACTCCTGTTCAATACAGTGTTTGAAACATTACCCACAGCAATGAAAGAAGAGAAAGAAATAGAAGGAATAAAGATAGGAAAGGAAGAAGTTAAACTCTCATTATTTGCTGATGGCATGACACTCTATCTACAAGATCCTAAAAACATCACCAAAAAACTGTGAGACAATCACCAAATTTAGTAGCATAGCTGGATACAAGGCCAATGCTCAAAAATCAATAGCATTTTTATACATAAATAACAGACTTATTGATAGAGAAATCAGGAGTCAATTCCTTACACAATAGCATCTAAAAAATGAAATACGTAGGAGTAAATTTAACAAAGAAGGTGAAGACCTCGACTTCAAAAACTACAACACTCTGAAAAAGGAGATTGAAGAGGATATCAGAAAATGGAAAGATATTCCTTGTTCCTGGGTAGGAAGAACCAACATCATCAAAATGGCTATACTCCTATTATACTATGTAGATTCAATATGTGCTTTGTCAGTGAGAAAAACTTACATTCAGAAAATCATTTTCAGTTATCTAAATATGCTACTCAGGAAAATTCTCTACTTTATTTCCCAAGATGTTTAATAAAATCCTCATATAATTGTTAAAAGTAATTTCTACTAAGTGAGTAATTTTATTTTATTTTATTTTATTGACCATAAAAAGGATAAAACTATGAATATGAGGAGTTGGAAAGTATAGAACACCATATTTCTGTTATCTGTAAACATAGTACATGTCCATGTCAGAATTTTGTAACCTAGAAACAATATACAGAATGTATGGTAGTTAATAATAATTCTAGCAACTTAGTTCCTGTGATCACAGTTGAGGTCAGGGAAGTGTGACTCCGAGTATGTTTGAGTAGGTGTTGGAGAAGTGCCCTTGGGTAATACAGCAGCCCCTTGTCCTTCCTTTTCTGGCACTGTTTCCTTGTTCTGAGTGGTCAAGTCCTGAAGGTGTTTGCTTTGTCCCACCCTTCCTCTGTGATGTTTCTCTCTTGAAAGCAGCCAGAGACTAAGCCCCTTGAAATCATTAGGTGAATTAAATCTGCCTGATCTTAAATAGAGCTTGTCAGATATTCTATTCCAGAGAAAGAAACGCTGACTAATGCACCATATATTGCTCTTATTCAAGCTTGAGCCACATCACCCAAATATGAATGGAGAAGGCCAGATATGTCACTGCAGAATTGCCTCCTGTTATATTTTCAACTGGTTATTCTGAGAAACTGTAGGCGCGGAAGTAGCTCTGGAAAGTTTCTTTCTGTGAAAGAAAATTGTATCTATTTTTAAAATTCTATTTTAGTAAAAGAATCCTCATCAAAAAGGCAACTGGTATTAACTGACTCTTTTTATCCCCATAAGACAGTCTTTATGTGTCGTGTTTCTTCCTCTGTCATTCCATTCTTTGTCTCCACTTTTTCCATAAACTCCTAGTCATGTCACATACGCTTCAATCATTTGGCTCTTGGTGGAACTTTAGCGAGGACCTAAATAACTGCAGTGACTTTCTCTTTTTTGTGTGTCTTAGATCAACTTACTTTTAGTTGACAAGGGACGCAGACATTTATAGAGGAATTAGTTTTCTTTCTCTTATGTCATTTGTTAATATGGATAAATGGTTTGAAGTGATGAAAGTAGCTATCTCTCAGTTGATGTTTATCTGAATTAATGTAACAGCAAACACTCTGTGTTACTTAGTGTGCATGAATGTACATAATAGCACAATAACCACGCTGAAGTACTTTTCAAACTACTGCAAATATCATAACAAGTGTCATTTGGTCAAAACTGGCCTGAGTTTGTAACTCCTAAAAAAAAGCCACATAAAGCAAAATCTTTCCATCTGTCATTGACTACCTTGGAGATTGCTGTATGCTCTAGATTATATATGAGTTACCTTTTCATTGTGGTATAGTGGATGTGTGATAATTTAGATAGTAAAGTTATAGCTAAAAACGCATGACCTAAATGACACTTCCTTATTTGGGCTCAGAATTCTCCAATTGTCAGGGTTTTAAATTCAATTACAATTTGAAAACTATTTTGTGGGAACTGTGTGGTTAGACAATACCTTCCTTTATAAACTAACATTGATAAAAATATTTTCATGCTCTATATAATATATGTCTCGGTCAAATTCCTCTTTTGAAAGTAGAGTGGGCTGCCTTGACATATGTAATCTGTCACTGCTAACTTATTCTAAAAGTTTTTAATGTTTTAAAAGTTAGACTTCTAAATTTTAAAGCATTTCTCTCACAATTTAAGCCCAAAATTTGAGGTTACTTTCCCTTGAATCTATTTGAATACTTCCTTATCAAGTGCACATATTGAAAAAAAACTATTATTTTAACTTAAAAAATTTTTTCCTCTGAGGTTCTGCACAAAATCTTTAATCAAGAATACCTCCTCTGATGAATGTAATCATTATGTACTGCAAACATGTGCTAGTGAAAATTAAAATTAAAATAATCTATAAGAAAGTCTTAAAATGATACAATTGTTGGAAATGAAACAATTACCTTTAAACAGGAATTGTTATTCTTCACTTTCACTATCTTCATGCACATAATTAATTCAGGAACTTAACAAAATGCATAAGGAAATTATGAATATATTTAAAATGGCATTCCTAAGCTCTGTGTCTAAAAAAAAAAAAATGAGGCAGAGTAGGCTGACATAAAGTAGTTGGTTTAATTTGATCTCATGTAAATGAAATTTAAGAAGGTTGATTAATTTCAAAGCCTACGAAATAACACAGTGAGAGCTCAATTATCACTACAATATCTACTTCCTCATGCAACAACTTCTTCATTATCAAATTATTTACCCACCACCGACACATAGTAATAACTTGATAATTGTTTGCTGGAAATTCAGAATCAAATGACTCTTCTAGTAAGAGTCTTTATTTTAGCTAATATTTTCTTAAAACACAATACTCACCATCAAACATGCCTTCTATATTTTATTGAGAAAAATAAATCAAGTCTACACTCTGAAGTTTCCCTGCATGAAAAGAATTCACCAGGCATAGGCATATTTGACAGGTCAATATTATATGCAATTGGTAAGTTTTTCTCAGTATTGAGGTTTGAACATAGGGCCTTTGCCTTCACATCTTGGGTTTGTTTGTTTTGTTTTAAAATTTAAGACACTGTTTCTCTAAGTTACTAAATTGACCAGGCTTTTCTTGACTGTTCAGTCCTCTTGCTTTACCCTTGCCGAATAAGAGGGTTAGAGGTGTGTCTGAGGTTTTAAATGAGTGAACGCAGATTCTAAAACATTGCACCTTCCTTATTTAATGTTAATTGCATCTTCACAAGATTAAATGCAACACGTATTGTTAGCTATTATTTATATTCTTCTTTTCAGCCCAACAGAAAACAGTGCTGGGGACAGGGATTTAGTGCAAGTGGTACCATAACTACTTTGAAAGCTCATGGGCACAAGTTCAATCACAGGCACCAATTTAAAAAAAAGTGTTTTGTATATGTATGTAATGCTTACATATGTGTGTGTAGATGATAGAAATAAATTGAAAGGCAATTGTGCTACTATTTTGCTTTGGAAAAAAGTAGTAGCATTATATTACTTGACAAATTAAAAAATATAAAGAATATCACATTAATAGAAATTAAGTGACTTTTACTGGGATAATAAATCTTCCTGAATTTAATAAGTAAACATTTTTTCAGCAACTCTTGTGAAATCAAACCTGCTAAAGTGAAGGAAATAAAAATTAATTAAAATTGAAATAAAAATAGTATATTTTATACAAGTTTTTCTAAAAATGCGAGGTTTCTTATAATTTAGATAAGTAGTATATAACTTTCCATGAACTTGGGTGACATTTAATCAATCTAAAATAACAAACATGCTGAATCTTTCAATTATAGGAACATTTGAAAGTAACTCACATTACAATTTTTTATGTGTTTAAAAAATAACATAACAAAATATTGAAATTACCAGGCAAATATAGAATTAAATGACTTCAGAATGAGTTTAGAATACTTAAATACAATTTTCAAATAACAGAACTTATATGTCTCCAAATATTTATATATTGAATAAATAAATGGATAAATAAATCCATTAACCCTCAATGGTAAAAATACACAGAATATGTATCATGCCCTTATATTATTGGTATATTTTGTATAAGTTTAATACAAGCCACTCATATTTATTTTAAAATTACTACAGTAACAGACATACTGTCAAAAATCTCCCAAAATACTCTTTTTACACTGAATATCATTAGCCTTGAAATTTATTGAAGTAATTCTCAAAGTCCTGTTCTAGGGATGTCTTCACAGTTATTCTGTGTGGCTGCCTCAACATCCTGAAGTTTTTCAAAATGTTTCCTTTTCGTGGTCATTTAAACTTCAGGGAAGAAGTGGCAGAAGTTGTTCAGTGCCTGCTTCAATGAAAAAGGTGGAAAAGAAATTTCCAACCACTTTTCCAACGGACAGCAACTGGCAGCACCATTAAATTGTTTTTGTTCCCACACAGAAAAACACAAACAAAAGAAAACTTCCAGAAGTGCTTCAGATATCGTGTCCGAAGGAAGGGGAAGTATTTAGAGGCGGTTTAGTGGCAGTGTGTTTTTATTATAGTAAATGTTTTTAAATTATTCATTAACCATGTATTTCCATCACATCTTATACGGTTTTACTTAAAATTTCATTGTTATTTGTATATGTATCTGTATTATTAAGCAATACACATTTTATCCAGCACACCTGTCCTATTTTATAAAAGTCTAGTATATTATTACAGCAAAGATATTAAAACTGATATAACACACTGACATTGAAGATATCCCTCCTTTTACACATTTTCTTCTCAGAGTACAGCTTTGCTCAATTTTTCCATATCTGTGTCTACTTTCATGTACCCAACATTACAGTTAAGACACTGAGCAGTTGTCTCATCACGATGATTTCTCATTTTCTCCTATACCAGTGACTGAACCCTCGGCCTTAAAATTTACTATATCCCCAGCTTTTTTTTTTTTTTTTTTTTTTTTTTTTTTTTTTTTTTTTTTTTTTTTTTTTTTTTTTGAGACAGGTTCTTGCTTTGTAGTTCAGGCTGGCCCTGAGGTCACTATGTAGCCCAGGCAAGCCTGGAACTCAGCAATCCTCCTGCTTCTGCCTCCCCTGGGATTACAGGCGGGAGTCACCATGCCCAGCACTGTGGTATGTGGTATTGATTGCTACACCCAGCATTGTATGTGGTTACTGGGATCAAACTCAGGACCTTGTGCTTGTGAGGCAGGCGCTGGAACCACTGAGCTAAATCTCTGGCCATATTTTTTTAATTTATTTTGTATTAGTATATGTTCATAATTAATACCTCCATCTTTACTTCCATCTTTGGGAATTGGTCCATGCTCAATGTGTCCATGTCCTCATGCAACAACTTCTTCATTATCACGTTTCTCTGAATCCCTAGTGCTCTCTGCTCTACCCTCTCACCTATTTCGCATCTTCAGAATGTCTGGCACCTTGTTTGTCACCAATTATTAAATTATTTATATTTTGCTCCTTAAATCGTTTATATTTTGCATTTTTTCATATAAGAAAAACGTGATATTTAACCTTCTGTATCTGATTTATTTAACTAAAAATTACCGCCACAAGATCCACCCATTTTCTATAAATAATTCATATTTATCCTTTATATGGCTGGGTAGCACTACATTAGAAAGAGACAGATGGACAGACAGACAGATAGATACTATTTTATTCATTTGTCAATGGGAGTACAGGCTGTTTCATAATTTAGCTATGTTGAATTCTACTGTTACAAACAGTATCCATAGATCACTGTAATATGATGGATTTAGCTCTAATTTATTTTTAAATTTTGAGACAAAGTTTCATTAAACTACTTAGACTAGGTTTGAATATGTAGTCCTCCTGCCTCAGCCTCCTCAAGTTCTGGGATTACAAATGTACAGGCAGCTTCAATTTGCTTATATAAAAACTCACATGCCTCTTTGGTATACAGTGGCCATATCTCTAACATTTGGCACTCATTAATCTGAATTTCATTTATAAAATTTTGCCATTTCTAATACAATATATTGACAAAATAATGTAGTACTTAAGCCTCTAAATTTTTTTCAGTAAACATAAATCTCTCAATTTTTTTTCCAAGTCAGGATATGCATCAATAAACCACTACCATTTTTAACACTTAAAGAATATTACAAAGGACACAGTTAAGGACATGCACGAGGTGAGGCATGAGGAAAACTTGGAACTTCCTGACCTTTGGGCTTGACACACTCCAGGGATTCCCTGTACCCAGCTGTCTGGCTTTCTGAATGCTGCACTTTTGAATTTCTACAGCACTGTCTTCACACAGGCCAGATGGATTAAACCGTCCACCATTAATGACCTAGCTGGCTCTAAGCCTCTCTTCCTAGCAGTTTCATGGAGCTAAAGTTCAAAAGTTTGACCTTTGTGTCGTGCCCTAACCTTTCTGGTGACCAATCCCAAACTGAAAACTCTTTTTCTCCATATTCTTTGCCGAGTGGATATTGGTCACACACT
Source organism: Thryonomys swinderianus (assembly GCA_004025085.1). Lineage (NCBI taxonomy): Eukaryota > Metazoa > Chordata > Mammalia > Rodentia > Thryonomyidae > Thryonomys > Thryonomys swinderianus. The sequence continues at coordinate 8,500 of PVIC010034717.1, read as the reverse complement.
ATTGATTCTGGAGGATTCTCACAGCACATAAAATATTATAATCACTACCACATCACTCCCATTCCCCATCTTCCCTTCCAGTTTCACAGGTTTGTCTTTTGCTTTTTTGTGGGGAGGTTTAATGTTTATAGTGCAGTCTGATCACATGCATATATTCCTTAATATTCCTTGTTATACATGCTTGTGTGTTCCTTTTTATTTTCTCCCCCCTGTCTAATGATAATCTTCCTTCTACTGTCATGTCATTTTTTTTTTTTTTTAGATTCCACACTTCAGGATTATACACGTTGTGTCTTTTTGACTATTTGAATAGAACTGCATGGTATCTATACATCATGATATCCTTAATCATTTGCCTTTTCAGAGAGTTTTGAAATCTTTCCAGCTCAGGGCCGGGGGGGGGGCATTACATACTAAAGCTGCCTTGAATATTTGCAAGCAAATTTTATTTAAACATAAATTTTCCAGGATTTGGGGTAAACCTTCCAGAAGTTAAATACTGGGTCCTATGACAGTTTTATAACAAACTTCCCAGTTGATTACCATAGTAGCTGTTCCATTTTCCATTCTCACCAACAGTGTATATCCGCTGTGAGTGTATCAATCCATTTATCTCATCCTCCTCGGTGTTTGATTATCACTGGTTTTTAAGGTCATTCTGATAAATATGTGGTTAGCATTTTTGTTTGTGAATATTGTTTCTTTGTTATTGAAAGGCCAAGACACACACACACACACACACACACACACACACATATATAGTATATCAAGGGTCTTATCTATAATGTGCACATAAGGGACCTCAACAAATATTTATTGGGTGAATAAATCAGTAAATGAATGAATAAAAATAGTTTTATAATCTAAAATTCTAAAATGTGATAGATTCAATTTTATATTTACGTCAAACAGGTGAGTTAAAAGTGAAATTCATATTATAATTAAAATGTGTTACTATATATATATATATATACATACATACATATATATGATATTCCCATTATATTAATTGACTGCATGGATTTACTGTTTGAAATTATGATTCTATCAACTGATTACATTTCTGAGGGCTTTCATTTCATTATTAAGAATATGATGAAAAAATGATCATCCAGAAGGTATTGATATCATTTCACAATGAAAAGACTATTCTACATTAATCATTTTCTATTTGTACAATGAAATTCTTCTCTGGAACTGGACTTACTATAAGTGAAGATTTTAGATAAGATAACATTTTATAGTGAGTAGTTTCAGCAACATTTAACTATATTAACATTAATAACATATTCACATCGCTTTACAAAGCAGGTCAGTTATACTATCACTACAAATACAATGAGTTCCATACATAAAAAAAATCTCACTATTAAGTGAGAAATAGAATTTTGTGTTTAGTACTCATTTTGGATGAAATACTTTTATTATCTGAAATGTGAATTGGCCTGGAGTAGGCAGTGAACCAGCTGAACTCGAGGTTTCATTTCTTTTTAATTTAAAGGGGAAGAAATTTGAAAGGCTCAAAATGAAATTACTTCATCAGAATTCACATTTGATTTTCATCATTTTAGCTACTCAGCTGCATCAATGCTCAACTGACTATACTCCCAGCTGCATTATTCAAGGAAGTTATTCACAAAAGAATTCTTGCAATGTGTGTTATATTGAGCAGTGAACTAATTAAGAGAAATACACAGCTGGGTGTTAAGAAGCCTTTGAACTTGATTGTAAAGTACTAAAAATGCCTGTTGGTTGGATTTTGTTCTTTATACTGTGAATCTAAGTTTTGTCATGTAAGAAAATTAATCAGGATACTTCGGGAATGAGCAAGTCCATCCTTATCACTTCGCTCTCTTCTTTGTGTGAGAGTTTAAGAATACACACAGCATAGGACTTGTCACTTTCCAAAGAGAACTTCCTGCCCCATAGTAAAAAATACCAATGAAGCATTTTATCTACCAGGATGGTTATACTGCTTACAGTTGAGTAAACTCTTCACATGTAAAAAAATAGATATTCTATGTGTGAAATTGGAAATATTCAAAGGGAATGTGTAGGGAAATGTAATGAGGGGAAAGAATAAATATGATTTGAAAAGAAAAAGAAAGAACATGTATATAGGGAATCGGGGGTTGTGGGGTGGGTAAAGATATGGGTAAAAATGAGACTTAACTCGTGTCATATACTGGTACGAATGTCCCAATGTTGAGTGTCATTGTGAGCTGTATATAAATTGTACTAATAAAAAGTTCAATTAAAAGATATTCTAAATTAACTATGTAAATCTAAAAAGGGATCTTTTAGTGCCTCAGTTGTTCTAATTCAAATCATTACAAAATTTTTCTTCACATTTCAGCAAAACTCTGAGTAACCTCTCATTTAGTTACAATTCAGAGTATGCGGAATGCTAAAAATTTCAGCTTGCCAAAAGAGGTTAGTGAATAAAACTACATTAAAAAAACTTTAAAAATAGATACTCTAAAAACTCTGTTCTCAGTGAAAATCTTGTGAAACATTGTGTTTAGTTTTAGGTGAGTCACTGTCTACATGAAATCTCATCTTTTATAGTCATAGGCCACAAATGATCTGATAGGAAGACAAAGTATTCGAAACATCTGCACAGGAAAGTGAGCTGTTTTCTTTTATTCTAATGGAGAATGTTAAATGGTAGGAGTAGAGGTATGCTTTTATTACCTTCGCCTCTGGGAGAATCACGACAGTGTCCCTCCCAAGGAAGAAGTGCAGAGGGTGTAAGGGTGTTGGCCAGAGCTGAAGGCACACAAGGAGCCGCCGTCCCACAGGCTCACAGAGTGAGCTGATTTACCATTTTATTCTGAAATTATTCTGAGTGATATTTCTGAACAGACTAACAACTAATATCCTTTATTTTCCATATTTACCCTCAAGGGCAATGCCTTTACCTTAGAATTCTGTCACTGGAGTTTACTTTCACATCCAGTGTAAACCCACTTTTTATATTTCTTCTTTAGCAGAACATTCATTGCATTTTTTTTTTAATTTAGGGCAATCATTTTTTGAGGAATGACTAAAGCCTGAACTAATTCATTTTAAGTGGTGATAAATGACTATCAAGATGAATAATCCTTTATAAACTTTTCCTTGAATAAAAACACAAAGTATAATCACTTTATTGCTTATGGTAATTGGAATATCTTTAGAAAATTGGACATAATCATTTCTTTAATTGTAGGGGCTGTCTGAGGCTGAAATAGACCACTTCATAACAATATACATGCAAACTGTCATATTCCTCCTAACAACCATAGATATGTTATCATTTTCTGACTTGAAAGAGAGCAAACTGAAACCAAGAAAGGTGAGGTTTAGGCCTCTCCACGCATAGCTAGCAAGTGACGGAGCTGGCGCTTGAGCCCTCCCCAGAATTTCTGAAAACTTGAGCTTTCTTCCATTGCTGTTCTCTAAGCTGACATCTTTCCTGATTTTACTAAATGTTGTCACTTGTCTGGGCTACTTTTCCCTAGTCTGAAGTATCTTCCCAGAATTATATCGCTTGTATCTTGAATGCTTAATGTTTTGTTGTTTTTTGTTTGTTTGTTTGTTTATTTCTTGAGTGTTTTGCTATGTAGTTCAGGTTGGCCTTGAACTTTCCACAGTTCTCCTGCCTCAGCTTTAGAAGAGCTGAGACTACAGATATGTGCCACCACAAAAAGCAAAATAACTTATTTTTAAGCGTCACTTTCTCCTTTAAAGATGGGCAACAGAAATTTTAGTGGGAGACTATGGTGACTCTCCAGGGGGCACTGCTATGGAGATAGAGTAGTAGGAATCACAACAGCAGGGTAGGGTTGATGGTAGTTCCTAGGAGGAAGTCAATCAGGCTCATTCAATTGGATGTGGGATCTCACACTCTAGAATCTCTAATATAGTGAAAGTCACAGTTTCACCTGTTGATCTGATTTACCATATAAAAGAATAAACTATTGCCATTTTTAGAATATCAAACAAAATGCTTACAAAAGCAGCTTACAGAAAATAAATACATTTTAAACTATTGAAATAAACAGATGCTCTCCATACAAACCATCAGATATCAGCACAGTGATGCACATATTTTTGCAATTCTAATCATTTTCCTTTAGCTGTTGGTATTTAAAAATACAGAATGTTGCATGACCTTGATGAGGATGTAATGGAAGAAAAAATTTGAACACAATCATGAGTATATTTATAGCAACTATTTAAATAACTAGTAGTGCACAGAATAATTCTGCCCCTTCATAAGTTCTGCATACTTTCCAGCATATTTTCTCAACCTACTGGCATTGTGAAATAGATACTCCTGTGGTTTGGAGGATGATTAGCAGAATCCCTGGCCTGATCCCAGCAGCATCTGCTGTGGTTTGATGATGTTTGCCTCAAAAAAAAAATCCTTAAATTTTAATTCTCCAAAGTAAATGTATTAAGATCGTGAGCCCTTTAGAGGAGATAATTAGGCCACAGGGGGCACCACCCTAGGAAAATTAAAGTACTTATTGCAGGACCAGGTTGATTCATGGGGAGCAGGTTGTTCCTAGAGTGAGCTTGCCCCCTCCTGGTCTCCTCTGTAGGTGGAGTCTCCTGCATGTCCTTGCTCTACACGATGCCTCTTGTTATGTTGTAACCCAGCAGAGAACCTTACTAGACTAAAGAATCCATGAGGACCTCTAAAACGGTAGCCAAATACATTTGTTTTTAAAGTATCTCACTTTCAGCTTCAGATACTTGTCTTCCTTCTTGCTGTACGCATTTTTTTCTTTTTTCTTTTTCTTTCCAGTACTGGGGATCCAACCAAGGGCCTTGCACAGGCTACTCAGGCGCTATCTCCATCTCCTTGTACTTTGACAAAAAATGGATATAAAGGTTGTCCCGCTCCACTGCTAGGTGAGATGGCCAGCAATTTTCTCCAGGCTGGGAAATGTCATCTGAACGCCAGACCACTGCTTTTCCCCACTAATCTACAGGAAACAGTCGAAGACAGACTGAGTGGAAGTAGTTTATTGTACTTTATCCTCATCTCCATCTCATTTTTTGCTCTGGAAACAAAAATGTAAAGGATCTATAAGCCTTAAAATCTTCCTGCAAAACCTAAGATCCTTGCCTTTCTGTTTCTCACTAACATTCCTCAGCCTGAGTGCTGAAGAGCTATTTGTGTAAAAATATCTTCAGTTCATCCAACTGTGGAAGGAGTGTAAATTTTCATAGGAGATTATTTTCTATGACTAATAACCACAAAATTTTCATAACTAAATGCTGGGAAGATAGAAAACAAATTCTTAGAATGTTCCCAAACACCTCCATATGTCTGCTGTGAGGCTGTCACAGAGATTTGTTTTTTTGACACATGATATGGCATTTGCGGGGGTTTTGTCCATTTTTGTATTTCTATTTAACAAGGCAGTATCTCAGAGACTCCCTGAAATTCTGAGATTTTCATGGAATAACTTTGTCAAACAATGCCTTGGGGATTAATAGCTTTAGAAAACAAAATAAGTCCAAACAGGAGGAAGAATATGAAAAGTGAGGTAATCACAACAGAAAAAAAAACAAACAAAAAAATGGGGGGGGGGCAAATTTTGAGTTCAGAAGCCAGGAAAATCTTAAGTGATAACTTTTACTTGAGACAAAACAGCCAACTTTTTTTTTTTTGAGACAGGGTCTCACTTTGTAGTTCAGGGTGGTCCTGCGCTCACTATGTAGCCCAGGAAAGCCTGGAGCTCAGCAGTCCTCCTGCCTCTGCCTCCCAAGTGCTGGGATTATAAGAGTGAACCACCATGCCTAGCCAGCCAGTTTTTATATAGCCCTATAGAACACTCATTTTGTACAATGTACACAGTGACCTTCTAAAGGAGTAAAATCTACCATTGAAAAGAAACAAGTGTTTTCATCAAACTGTGGTTTAGGGATGTTAAAGAATTGGTCATCATAGAAAATTGAGGGGTTTTTTTCAGTTAACTGAATAAGAAAGGTGTGAATTTTTTTCTTTAATAAATTGAAATTCATACCAAATAAAGCAGAAAATGAAAAGCAGAAATATATGTTTAACTAAGATAGAAATTACATCTTATTTTTCCTATCACCAGTTATAATGGCAAATGAGATGTGTCACTAATAATGAACACTTGTTATATTTTGTGTTGTCTGATTTTTAAAATGACTGAGCCAAAATCTTTTTAAATGAATAAAAGTCTCAAATAACAATAAATCTTACTTTAAAAAATTATGCTCCCACACCAAAAATCAAACTCAGGACCTTGTGTTTGTCAGGTAGGCATAAACTTTTAGTTTTAAAAAGCACATGTCAGCCGGGTGTGGTGGCACACGCCTGTAATCCCAGCACTAGGGAGGCAGAGACAGGAGAATTGCTGAGTTTGAGGCTTGCCTGGACTACATAGTGAGCTCAGGGCCAGCCTGAACTACAAAGCGAGACCCTGTCTCAAAAAAAAAAAAATCTCATGTCATACTATACTTATCAAAATGTTATGTTTATAAATATTTTAATTAATTTCTATACTAACCATCATACTCAATAGACCTGAAAAAGTTCAATTATAAAATATGGTAGTGTTTTAAAAGTTTTAAAATTAATTTTATTTGATAAGTAAAAACAAAATTACACATATTAATAGTGTTTTTCCAATGCAGGAGATTACTGATACATGTATACATTGCATAATGTTCAAATCACTGTAGTATAATCATCCCCTCAAATTTTTAAGATGAAATCATTCATAATCCTTTCTGCTAGAGGTTTTTTTTTTTTTTAGGTCTTAAACGTGCTTTATTTTTTAACTGAATTCTTTATTGGTACAATTTATATATATCTCACAATCACACATAACATTGGGGAATTTATACCAATATAGGACACAAGAGGGTTTTTTTTATAATTGAATTCTTTATCGGTATGTTTTATATACAGTTCACAATCAAACTATACAGTTCATTTAAATTTACTTTTTAAACTGACACATGGCATAACCTTTTACATATTAATGGTGTACCCTATAATGTTCTAACCATATGCCCATATTGTACTATTTAAACTGGTCCAGTGCTTAAATTAGGTTAAGCATATCTGTCTTAAACATTTATTATTTATAGTGAAAATTTTCACAATCCTTCTTTCAGCTTTTATTAAATGTACATTTGTTATTTGTTTAATTGCTGCCCTGTTGTTCGATAGCCCACCAGCATTTGTCACATCTAACTGTAACTTGTACCTGCAGAATGATCAGGAGGTCCTCACCGCTCTCATCCCCATGCTCTTAGCCTCTGGTGACCACCATTCTGTTCTCAAATTCTTTGAAACAGCCACTTTTTCTATGTTTTTAGATCCTACATATGAGTTAGGTCGTATAGTGCTTGTCTTTCTCCCCCTGGCTTATTTCACTGAACGGTGCTGGGCTGCTCCGTGGAAACTGTGACAGATGAAAAGATTTAATTTCTCTTTGCAGCTGAACAGCATTCCTTGTGTCCTATGCACTGCATTTTCTTTTCTTTTCTTCCTTTGGGGAGGGTGGTACTGGGGATAGAACTCAGGACCTGGTACTCCTGAGGCAGGTGCAATGCTCCTGGGCTAATTCCCCACCCCTCCCTTGATTTTCTTCATTTCCTTCCTTATGAACTGATAGAGACTTGGTTGCTTTTATCCCTTGGCTTTGTGAATAGTGGCTCAATGGACAAGAGAATACAGTTGTTTCTTCAACATGTTTGTCACTTCTCTTGGATACATGCCCACCAGGAGGATTTCCCAGACTATATAGTGGTTCTTTTAATTGTATGTGAATGTTTCATTCTGTTTCATAATAGCTATGCTAATTTAAATTCATGTGACGCCTCAGGTCTCTTTTTTCCACATCTTCATCACCACTTGTTACCTTTTTTTTATATATATTAACCCCTGTGGTTTTGATTTGCACTTCTGTGATTACTGAACACTTTTATAGACTTTGTAATTTCTCTTATGAAATGTCTTCTTAGATCTATTGTACATTGAACTATTTTATTTCTAATTAAACTTTATGCTACCTCAAATTTTAAAAAGTAATGTATTATTTGCTTGTAGCATACTTTGAATTACCGTTATGTATGTATGTAAGTATGTATATATATATATATATATGCACATGTATATATGTATATATCTATTAAATTTCTTGTGGCTATTTTAAATAGTCTGTACACAGTGTTTCTTTAAGTAGAAATTGTGACAAAAAAGATACTGGAAACAAATTACAAAGTCTATAAAGCAAGAGAACACAATGTACCAAAGAAGAGAAATCTTTTTTTTTAATTGAATTCTTTATTGGTACAATTTATATAGATCTCAAAATCACATATAACATTGGGAAATTTGTACCAGTATATGCCACAAGTTAATTCTCATTTTTACCCATATCCCTACCCACTCCCCCCTCCTCCCCCCTTATACATGCTCTTTTATTTTCTTTCTGTATCATATTTATTCCTTCCCCTCATC
>PVIC010034716.1:0-19455 GCA_004025085.1 Thryonomys swinderianus | reverse complement strand
TGTGATGAGGGGAAGAAATAAATATGATACAGAAAGAAAATAAAAGAGCATGTATAAGGGGGGAGGAGGGGGGAGTGGGTAGGGATATGGGTAAAAATGAGAATTAACTTGTGGCATATACTGGTACAAATTTCCCAATGTTATATGTGATTTTGAGATGTATATAAATTGTACCAATAAAGAATTCAATTAAAAAAATCAAAGCTGATTGAAATGTACTAAAGTTCAAACAATAAAAGAACTGTCATGCAACCAAAATCGTTCTTCTCATGTTTTTTTCAAATAAACCAGTAATTTTGCCACACACCCTTTTAAATTGTTTATTTTGTGTGTGCTATATCAAGTCATATCTTCCTATGTCATATCCCACTCAAAATTTTGTTATTTAACAAATGCCTTTTTTTATTTGGAGGGAAGTAAAGAAATATGAGTACATTATTTGGCAAAAGCATAATAAACTGAATGAGTTATTTTACCAAATACTCATAGATAGATGCCTCATGGAAGGAAATTTACTATTAATAGCAGTGCTTGGTGGCAGATAATATTCCCTAATGATCTCTTTTGTAATCACTACTTCTTGCTTCTCACTTAACCACTTGAAAAAGCGTCATCATCAGCAAGTCTCATTTTCCTTGCTGTAACAGGGAGTTTGCATTGTAGTGTGTTAGGTGAATGTGCTAAGGTAATGCAGTCCATGTTCATACAATGATAGTAGAACCACAGATGATTGAAAGTGATGGACGGTCTAGTTTGTCACAGCTCAATGTAGTAGTTCCAGACTGATATTTAAGCAGAAAAACTGGCATAATCATGATTCTACTTTTTGTGAGGCCACATAGATAGAATTTACTGAATAAATTTTAAAAGTTTTGGGTCATATTTTACTTTATCACCAGTATCTAGACTTAAAATATAGTCTGACTCTTGGAAACAAAGAGTCAAAAGTCAAATTCCCAGAACCACTGAGGAAATTCCCAAAAGATCCCCTAACTCCATCTTTTATGGAAGATAAGACATAGCTCTCCACATATTACTATAAAGGATCGCACTTTATTTTTCAGCACAATCAGTAACAATGAATTTACAAACACATAGTGCAATCCATTCACTTATAATAATATAACTGCTATCATATCCTTAATGTCAAGACAAATGGTAGAATACATGAAATATGGTATTTGTTTTTTATGACAGCTGTTTAAATATTCTAACACAATTATGGTATTAGATACAAGGATTATCTTCTCCAGGGATATTTCCACACTTTACACGACATAATTTTAAATCCCTTTACCTTCCCTAGATGCATTCCAGTTATTAAAATTTTTCTGAAAATATACTTACTAAAGTTAAATATATTACTTCAGTGTTATCTGTCCTAGGAGGCAGGGCCATCACGAACATGGGTCAGCTATAAATAAAACAATATTTTTGTTGACAATTCTGAGGTTAGAGATCCAGTTGACTGGATCTCTAAAAACAATTAGAATAGCCAATTTTTGTTGAGTGCCTACTCAGTTTCAAGGAGTATACTGAAACAGTCCTCTGAGTTAGGTACTAATATTAAATCCATTGTACTACTGTTAGAAATAAAAGCACAAAAAGAAATTCATGGAAGGTAAATCAGCCATTAAGTGATGGAAATAAATTTGTACTTTAGACAGTCTGGTCCTAGAGACCCTACTATCACTATTACTTCAGTGATCATCCAAGGGTAGACTTTAGAGATGATCATAAACATCATCCACAATGGTGGAAGAGATGTGAATTTGGGGGCTTCACTCAAGTACACTGCATCAGAAGCTCTAGGGGTAACTTGGAACAAACTATGTTTCAACAAACCTATCAGAAAACTGTAAAATACTGAAGTTTCAGAAACACTTTTCTACACTATATTCATACAGGACCTTCAAAGTACAAGACACATTTAATGTTCTATCAAGATGACTAGAAATACGATTCCTGAACACTGACAAGTGTCATAAGGTGCAAACTGTAAAGTCAGAAAAGAGATGTAGTTAAGAAATGGAAAGGAATAGAAAAGTGGATGAGAAAAGAATTAAGATGCATTGTATTCAGGTTACAACTATTCATGAATGTAGTCATTATGCACTGCAAATGTGTTAATAAAAAGATAATTTATAAAGAAGTCTACAAATACAAGCAAAAAATTTTCTAAAAAAGAATAATTCACCTGCCATGACAATATCACTTAAATCAAATGTGTCAATATAAATAATTTCTCATTTTTGGTCATGTCATTGTCTCTAAAAGGACTCTGGAACACCTGTAGATGCAAATGAGTTCTAGAAAGTAGGACAGCTTTTATAGAGTGGAATATTTCTATAAGAAAGTTGGTGTGGGAATGTGATGAGGGGAAGGAATAAATATGATACAGAAAGAAAATAAAAGAGCATGTATAAAGGGGGGAGGAGGGGGAGTGGGTAGGGATATGGGTAAAAATGAGAATTAACTTGTGGCATATACTGGTACAAATTTCCCAATGTTATATGTGATTTTGAGATATATATAAATTGTACCAATAAAGAATTCAATTAAATAAATAAATAAATAAATAAAAGGACTCTGGTTCCTTAACACAATGAAATATTGCATTACACACACACACATACATACATACGCACACACAGTCCCTATTGATACTAAAATTTGGTACATTTTTTGTTTATTCATTGTTAAATCTCTTTATCAGTTAATGCCTATATTCTCTGTGATCATAAAATTTCCACTAATGAATTTTTATCTCCTAACATTCATGGCTGGAAAATATTTTGTTTGTCATAGCTTATGGAAGATAATTTAAAAATTGGCATTTTCTTGAGGTACTTAAAAAATTTCTTATTAAATGAAAGGAAAATCAGTGCCGGGTGTGGTGGCTCACGCCTGTAATCCCAGCACTCGGGAGGCAGAGACAGGAGGATTGCTGAGTTGGAGGCTTGCCTGGGCTACATAGTGAGCTCAGGGCCAGCCTAAACTATAAAGTGAGACCCTGTCTCAAAAAAAAAAAAAAAATGAAAGGAAAATCATTAAATTCCCTTGATTCTGTCAGACTTCTAGAAGACTGTTTTTTAATTGAATGATTCAATGTTTTGAATGATTTGGGGATCAATATTATTATTATTTTTGTAATTTCTACAAAATTACTGTTCCATTATCAGTCACAGATACAGTACTTAAAACCATCATCAGATAATTACAATTTACTGTTGCTATAAGTAAAGAACTAGTGAAAATACATCTATGTGAACTAATTGGCTTCAGAATATAAGACAACTTCTTCAAAATTTAGGTGCACCTGCCAAACTGCTCTGCTGCCTATGGCAAGAATAAAAGTCAACCAGCAATACCTATGATCACACTTAGTTTACTTGTTTATAATTACTTAACCCAAAAATATTCTCAGAAAAGTGTAGTAAGATTACCGCTTGGTTTTAAAGGTAAGAATACTCAGCACCTTTATATCATACACTAATAACAATTCCAATTACTTATAATTATTGTCCCAGATGTAGATGATGATCTGGTAGCCATGGTTAATAAAAAGAAAGCTTCATTTTGGAATCGGGAGGCCCAGGCTGTTTGCAGCACGCCATCTGTACAACCTCGAGCAACTCGTTCTAATGGCTTTGCTCTTTATTGCATTCCACAGAAATGGAAGTGCTGGTTCATTCTCTCATTACCTCATAGACTATATATGAAGATTCAATGAAATTTATAAGAAAAAGTTTATATACAGCAAGGAAGTCAGTTTAAATGAATTGTTCATTTTTCTAAACATAATATGTATTTATTATTTTCTCCTCCTATAGCATCATTTTTATTCTCCCTTAAACATTAGGACAATACTTGTTGAATTTTTTTGTCTTGGTTTGTAAATTCTCCATTTAATATTTCAGAAAATACAAAGATAATCAAATGATCATGAATAATAACACATGTGACTTGTGTATGTATTGTTTGTATTTTCTATTAAAGACTAGACAAAGAAAATCAACACCCAACAAAGACATGTATAAACAGGGTAAGGAAAAGAGAATACCTTTATTTTTTAATAGATTGAAAGTTCAAAAGATAAAAAAAATGTTGCTGAGGATTTGAAATCGGTGTCAGGTTGCAAAGGCCAGAAATGTTTTGTGATGATGATATTTTTGATGCAGAATTAAAGGTGAGAAAAAGTGAATTTCCTTTTCTTACAGATACTGAGTCTTATATGAGTTTATATAAAATTTTGAAAGTCAAAAAATATTTTCTGTCTTATTCTATATTGTCTTCATACCTAGATCTTGCACTTAACTAAATTTCCACAATAACAACATAAGCAAGCCTCTAATGTCAATGAATTTTTACCTGGTTGATAAACATCTCTTATCTTGTCTTCTTGTGAAAGTCCTTCTAAGCCATAGTTAGTCTAAGAAAGGAAATACTGAAACATACTTCATTTGAAAACATCACAGATTTCTAATATTTTCATTCTCAAATCCTACATTTCTCATCTTATTTTTATGTAGATATACATCAACCTTACTTTTGTGAGATTAGTCATCATTATCTTTTTTTTTTTTTTGAGACAGGTTCTTGCTTTGTAGTTTGGGCTGGCCCTGAGCTCACTATGTAGCCCAGGCTAGCCTCAAACTCAGCAGTCCTCCTGCATCTGCCTTCTGAATGCTGGGGATTACAGGTGGGAGCCACCATGCCTTGCATATTGTCATCCTTATCTAAAATTATTTCTTTGTATATCAGTTGTGTAAACCAAAAAAGTACTTTCAGGAAAGAAGGAGTAACTCTCCTTAGGGAGCTGACAATATAATAGAATGTTGTTTGTATTAAACGTTCATTTCTAGCTGAGACTTTATTTTTAAATACCTAATAATCCAAATTATCACAAAGTTGAATTTACTCCCTGGTGGTGTTTTAGAGAACAGTATCCAGAAGGGCAATAAGTAAGTTCCTATTAGTTAAGTTTCCACTCAGCATAGGGCCAAATATCTGTTTCTAACTGACTTGGTTATATATATATTTGTGGCAAGAAAAAACATAATTTGTATATTTGGAAACTAAAAAGGCAAATTACATTGATTGTTATTAAAGAGTCTTGTGATTTAATATCTCTGCATGTTATCGCTTCTCGGCCTTTTGGCTAAGATCAAGTGCAATATCTCTGCATGTTACAACTGACTAGAAATACTTGTAGTAGTTACAAGATTCAAGTTCATATTTTATAGAAGCAAGAAAAAAATGAAAATTATAATATTTTTGGTCAATAAGGATCAAGTATGAGACTACCTGGCTAGTAAGGGTCCCCAAGGAAATATAGTACGGGTGAGACTTCACAAAGCTTCACAAAGGGACAATAATTTTTAGTCCTTATCTATTTAATATCTATTATTTGTTTATTCTTTTCCCAAAAAGAATTCTTTCAGGCTATGTCTGAAACCTTGGTACAGAAGAGTCTCCCTGGAGGTCAGTGGTCATTGCACAGATCTAAGTGAGCTTTATCTTATAGAGCAGTTACTACTTTCAACATCCAAATGCCACTTCTCAGTTCTCAGAATTATTGTGTTATCTCCTAGCTACTCAAGTACTCTTTATTTAATACTGAACTATAATCTCCTCAAAACCAGAGACCACAAAATGTGGTCTAACTCTGCTTGGAATTGCATAGCAATAGGTTTAACTTTCTCCTGGCCCTTGCTAGCACTTTGAATTTTCCGAAACCAGTTAACTTGATTGAGTTTTTCTACCTTTTTTAAATTGGCCTATCAGCTACAAATGAGGTTCACTTGAAATCTTACATAAGTAATTACCCTGTCACAGATAAGTCCAGATGAATGAATTTTGGGAAGGAAGAAAGTCAGCAGTACCTTATTCTACAGTGACTTTAAGTAAATTGAATATCAAAAGACAAAGAAATCATTGGAGACACCTCTGTTACTAGCCAATAAAAGCATTTCACAGGAGTGAATATTTTCTCAAAAGTCTATGAAGTGAATTGAGGAGTAGCACAAATGATAGGTGCTGATCCTGGTAAGCTTCAATTGAAAATGTTTCCCAAAAACCCAGGAATTTGAGGTCCTAGAATAGTAACCAGAGGTAGAAATCATTGGCAACTTCACCTCTAGATCCTGAGGTGCCTGACATTGAATGTACAAAAATAAAAATCACTCAAGAGGATCCATTGGAGTATGAATATCTCCCCAAAGACCCAGAATTCTGGTAACTTAAAGAGAGAGAACTTCCAAAGGGCAAGTTGGTAGGGTTCTTGCTGAAAAAGTAAAATTCTCTGGGAAGCACAGAAGGCAAGAAGAGATTCAGAATCTGAATTCAGACTAGAGGCATAGAGCAAGCACTAGTGCCTTGACAGTTCAGTGGAAGGTAATTGCTGACTTGCAGACCTTCACTGGGCTTTGACTTTGAACATCAGAGATGAGAGGAGGTCCTGGTGCAGGAGATTTTGGACTTATTCACCCTGGGTTTAATGTCACTTTGGACATTAACACACATATTAATAACCAGTCAATATGCTTATCACTGTGAAAAGTGGTTCTTGCTAGTATTATCTTCAACACCTATTTAATCACTGACAGTAAAAAGCAGTGTCCTTCTGCTTGTTCCTATGAGAGTGACTTAGCTACGAATCATAAAATGTTCCTCCTCTCTCAGAAAGTTTGAAATTCCAAAATAGTTTTCAGGTGTAATTAAATGCCCACAGAGAAAACAATATATGCATTTCCTATTTAGAATGTGGTTATACCTGAATAACTCATAAGAAGTTGAAAATCTCATAAGCTAAAAATGTACTTTATATACCAAGCCTCCCAAACATCACAGCTTAGCAACACGTCATATTATCAGGTATTAGTTATTTATCCTCATCATAGGGTAGCTGTGACTTGAGACTCACAGTTGCTGCCCACATCATGGAAGATTATTTTGCCACATATTGCTAGCACAAGAAAAGATCAAAATTCAAAATATGGATGATAGTGACTGCCTGTTGCTTTCCTACTATTGTAAAGTCAAAAATTGAGGAGTAAAAGAACCATCATTAATCACAGTCTGTCTGTGCAATGTTTTAGTGTCCTTTCAGGTAGTATTTAAAAATTTGTACTTAGAAGAAAAGCAGGTGTGGCTATCTTTTTGCAGACAAACTAGATTTCAAATCAACACTAATTAAGAGAGACAAAGAAAGACATTAAATCCTTATAAAGGGATCAGAGAGGAGATGACAATCATAAATGTGTATGCACCAAATTCTAGTGACCCCAACTACATGAAGTAAATATTAGTGGAAATTAAAAACCAAATAAGCACTCATGTGATAGCAGTGGAGGATGTCAACACTCCACTGTCGCAAATAGACATATCAACTAGACAAAAAATCAACAACAAAATAGTAGAACTGAAGCAAACTTTTGAATAAATGGACTTAATAGATGTCTCCAAAGTGTTGTACCCCATAACATCAGAACACACATTTTTTCTCAGCTGCACATGGATCATTCTGCACAATAGACCACATGCTACCTTATGGAACATGTTTAAGTAAATGCAAAGTTTTCACCTGTACATTGTCAGACCACAGTACAATGAAATTGTAGACCAATAGCAGAAGAAGCCATGAGAATATCACAAACACAAGAAAATTGAATAACACCCTCCTGAGCAATCATTTGGTGAGGGAGAAAATTGAAGAAGAAATTGGACAGTTGCTACAATTTAATGATATGCCACTACAACATACGGAAATTTATGAAAGAAAATGAAGGCAGTTCTATAAGGGAAATTCATAGTGAATGTCCATATGAGGATAACAGAGCAAGCTCATATAAACAACCTAATTCTGAACCTCATACTACTAGAAAAAGAGGAGCAAGATAAACCCAAAGTTTGTACAAGTGAGGAAATTATAAGGATTAGAGCAGAAATTAATTCAGTGGCAACTAAGAGAGTGATATAAAAATCAACAAATCAGAGTTGAAAGAATAAAAATTGGCAAACCCTTAGCCAATCTTAACAAAAAAAAGGAAAGAAAAGACTCAAATGCACACAATTAAGAATTAAAATGGTGAAATAACAACCGATACAGCAGAAATTCGGATAAATAATACCTACCTTGATACCTGTAGTTAAATAAAATGGGAAAGAGAAGAAATGGGCAGATTCCTAAGTACATATGAATTGCCAAAGTTGAACAAAGAACATATAAAAATTCTAAATATAAACATCAATCAGTGAAATTGAAAATGTAATTAAAATCATAACAACCTGTTCCTGAAAGCTTCACTGCTGAATTATCTAAGAAATTTAGGGAAAAGGTAACACCACTACTTTTCAAACTCTTTAATGAAGTTTAAATGGAAGCAATACTCTCAAAATCATTCCTCAAAGTAACCATTACCCTAATTCTAAAATCAGAGAAAGACCCAACATAAAAGGAGAACTACAAGCCAATCTCCCTAATGAATATAGACTTAAAATGTTCAATAAGATACTGGAAACAGAATACATAAAATAAGACCGTACACTCTGATGAAGTTGGATTTATCCCAGGAATGAAAGGAGGGTTCGACATATGTACATCAATAAATGTAGTACACTCTAACAACAGAGTCAAGGAAAAACGACACATTATCATCTCAATATATGCATAAAAAGTCCTGACAAAACCTGATACCCATTCATGATAAAGATTCTACAAAAAAATTGGGATACATTATCTCTGTCTCAACCTGATAAAATCCATCTGTGACAAACCGATACTCAACAGTCAAAAACTAAAATCTTTGTGCTAAAATCAGGAACCAGACAAGGATGTTCACTATCACCATTCCTGTCAAATATATTTCTGGAAACATTAACCACACAATTATACAAAAGAAAGAAATAAAAGGCATGAAGATAGGAAAAGAAGTTAAACTGTCATTATTTGTTAATGACCTGACAACTCTGTATAAATGACCCCAAAAACTCTGCTAAAAGATTGTTAGACTTAATTGCCAGATTTGGTAGAGTAGATGGCTATCAATAGCCTTCTTGCACATGAGTAAGAGACTGACTGAGAGAGAAATTGGGGAGACAATTTCTTTCACAATGGGATCTAAAAAAAAAAAATGAAATACCTAGGAATCCATCTAAGGAAAGCAGTAAAAGTCCTCTTCCTTAAAAACTACAGTACTTTGAAAAAGGAGATCAAAGAGAATGTCAAAAAAAAATGGAAAGACAACTCTTGTTCCTGGGTAGAAAGAACCAATATAATCAAAATGGCCATCCTTCCAAAACAATTATATAGTGCAATCCCAATTCAAATCCCAACAATATATTTCAAAGAAATATAGAAAAGAATTTTAAAATTTCTTTGGAACAAGAAGAAACCCAAAAGAGCAAAAGTGATTCTTGGCAACAAAGACATAGCAGAAAATCACAATCCCTGACTTGAAACTATACTACAAAGCCACTGTGACTAAAACAGCCTGGTGTTGGCAAAGAAATTGACCCAAGAAGCAATAGGATAGATTAGGAGATCCAGAAACAACTCCAGAAAAACTGAGCTAACTCATCTTTGACAAAGGAGCCAAACACAAAGAGGAAAGATAGCCTCATTAATAAATGCTGTTGGAAAAATTGGGTTTCAACCTGACAGAGGTTAAACCTAAACCTACATCTTTCACAGTGCACTACACTGAAACTGAAAGTATATTAAAGATCTAAATATTAAAACAGCAATACTGAACTTGCTGGAAGACAGGTTATGTAAAACAACTGGACACAAAGGCATATGTACTTTATGAACAAACGCTCAGCAGCACAGGAACTAGCAGAAAGAGTCAACAGCTGGGCAAGAGAAACCACCAACAAAGTGGAGACAAGGCAGAGTGTGGAAAAAACTTTTTTCTTTTTTTTTTTTTTTTTTTTTTTTTTTTTTTTTTTTTTTAGACAGGGTCTCGCTTTGTAGTTCAGGCTGCCTCTGAGCTCACTATGTAGCCCAGGCAAGCCTTGAGCTCAGCAATCCTCCTGCTTCTGCCTCCCAAATGCTGGGATGACAGGCGTAAGCCACCACGCTCAGCACTGTGGTATGTGGTATTGATGGCTGGTGGGCATGAGTCATCATGCCCAGCATTGTATGTGGTTACCGGGATAGAACTCAGGGCCTTGCGCTTGCAAGGCAGGCGCTGGAACCAATAAACTAAATCTCCGGCCCTGGAAAACACTTTTTAACCAGTTGTTTCTAAGACAAAAGACTACTATCTAGGATATATAAATTTTTAAAAATCAGCTCCCTGAATTTAAAGACCCCATTCAAAATTGGGCATCTGAAAGGAACAGACATTTTTCACATGAAGTAGCACATAAACATAAGAAGAAATGCTCAATATCCACTGTCATTTGAGAAATGCAGTTGAAAACAATACTGAGATTCCATCTCATTTCAGGAATAGCTGCTATCCAGAAACCAATGTATAACAAATGCTGGTGGGGCTAGGGGAAACACTTCTCCAATGTCAGTGGGAATGTACACCTATGTAATCACTGTGGAGATTCCTCAAAAAACTTGGATTAGAGGTTCCATTTAAAATTAATATTTCCTTGCTGGGTATATACAAGAAAAATTAAAAGCATCACACTGCAGTGACATATGTCCACTGATGTTTATAACATCACAGTTTGTAATAGCTAAATTTTGAAACTTCCCAAATACCCATCAAGTGGAGACTGAATAAAGAAGATGTGGGTTTTAAAAAAAATAAAATAGTCAATCTGCCATAAATAATGATAAACTAGATATATTTATAGCTAAATGAATGAAATTGAAGGTCTTACTCATATGTGAAATAAATAGGACAGAAAGACCCAATTTCTATATCATTTCTCTATGGTGAGAAGCTGAAGATTTAAGTGAGGTCCAAAATATATGATAGGTATTGTGAAATGGAAAGAAAATGTCAAAGAGAAATGGGACCTGGAGGGGGTGGGCCTGGAGACAGCAAAGAAGGGAAATAAAAAATTTGAGAGGAACAATAAAAAAATAGAAACAAAACTGATGTATATAAAAGGAAGTGGAGGCACTGGAGGGAGTGCAAAGAAATGGGAAAAATAAGAATTAATGTATATCATGTACAGACTGTCAATGATGAATGTGATCATATTTATACTGAAAATGTACCAATAAACTTAATTTTTAAAATATTTCCCTTAGAAAGTATGTATCAAATTATTCTAGAGCACTTTACATTTTTATTTGTAAAAATTTGATCCTAGAAATACGTATCAAATTATTTTACAGAATTCATTAAAATACTCTTTATTACTACATATTTGCAGTACCCAATATTTACATTCGTTCGATGGAGTTGCTACATGTATGTAACGTTTTATTCTTATTTTCACCTTTCTCTCCGTCCCCCCACTTTCATCGCTTTATCTTCTTCCCATTTGAAAAAGTTGCATTTTTTATATCCTATGATCAACCTTTTATAAAATACACGTTCTTAAGGTCAACTTTTTGTTTTTTTTAGACCCAATGACTTAGAATTTCTGAATAGAAAACCAGTGTTTATGAAACTTTTTTTTTTTGAAGACAGGGTCTCACTTTGTAGTTCAGACTGGTCCTGAGCTCACTATATAGCCCAGGCAAGCCTTGAACTCAGCAATCCTCCTGTCTCTGCCTCCTGAGTGCTGGGATTACAGGCGTGAGCCACCACGTCCGGCACTGTGGTTTGTGGTACTGATTGCTGGTGGGCGTGAGTAACCACGCCCCGCATTGTATGTTGTTACCGGGATGGAACTCAGGTTCTTGCGCTTGCAAGGCAGGAGCAGGAACCTCTGAGCTAAATCTCTGGCCCTATAAAACATTAAAAAAAAACCTCTACCTTCAATTAAAGACAATCATAACAAAGCTGTGAAAAAAAATTAAAAAAGAGTAAGAAAGCTGCGTACCAGTAGTTCCAATTAAAGCTTCAGGATTTATGGATATCATACATGTAATGGGTGCAGCCTCAGGACTAAAATTATGCCTGCATTTACGTTTGTAAAGGACTGTTACGAGCTATACGTCTCTAGCAGAGGATAAAGACAAAACTAAAGTACTGGATGATAATGGACATATGTGATTAAAAATAAAGGCCCTGAGAAATCCCAAAAGTGTCAAACTGGAAAGCAGGTGTTTCAGCTCCAGCTTCAAGTGAACTTCTATCACCATAGTTTGAGAGTATTTTGCGGAAGTGAGAAGTGGCTTCTTTATCAGACCTCACAGCCTCTGGACTTCCTGAGTTACACTGAACGCAACTGTGCACTTCACCTTTCTAGAGCACGTGGTGAAAATATGATTTTACTCTTACATCATCAGCTATTTGCTTCAAAATCTGCTGCATTCATATTTTATTCTCTGCTTCTCTACCCAAAAACTTTGTCCTGACCATTCTTTTTTTTTCTGGACAGACTTTCACATTGATACATATATTTTCATATTTAGCATCTCTACATTGCCATTTAGTATGGTTCTGAAAATTAATACACTAGAAGTCTTTCTTTGTGCACATCTCCCACCACTCAAGACTCTTCTTTGCTCTATTCCACAGCAAATACTTCCACAATGAACATGTTGCTTAAGTAAAAGGAAAAGATCCTGTAAGTATTTCTTGACATTGAATTCCCTCTAGGACGCCCCAATAAATTACTCTGCTGACAAAGATTTGTAATCCTAGCATTATGGAAAGATAAAGCAGAAGGACTGAAAACTCAAGCCATGCCTAGGCAATTTAGGGATTTAGACACTGTCTTAAATATAAAAGGCTGGATACATAGGTGAGTGTGAAAGCCATGGGTTCAACCCTCAGTACAAAGAAAAAAACAAAAAAAAAAACTCAATTCCATCCTGTTAATCCCACCCATTAACATCATTATTTTATTTCATTTATTTCTACATCCACTACTTCTACATCAATTCAAAGTAACATGACCTTGAGTCTCAACTAATGTATAAATTTTCTAGGTATTCTCTTCATATTTGTTCCCCAGAATTAATTGACAGGTAGGATAAACACCCTGGGTTGTGTGATAAAATATGTAGGACATTTTATCCCCATGAATTTATTTTTTTCAAAAATCATGAATAAGTGCTACTAATATTCTCATTTAGGAATGAATAAAGCATGCACAGATAGCAATTATTTCTATTCTACACAGAGCAGCTGAAGTTATATTTTTAAATTATAAAACAGTGACCAGCTGTTTGGATCTTCAAAATGACTGTCATTGACTTAGAATAAAATCATTCTACAATGTGCTTTACAAAACCCATGAAGTCTTGCTTCTTCTTACCATTCATTTCATCTTATTAAAGGCTGGGGATACAGGTCAGTGTGAAGGTCTGGTTTCAATTCTCAGTACAAATAAAAACAGAAACAAAACTCAATTAAATCCTTCTTTTTATCTTTGATACCTTAGGCACACAGAACTCCAGGAATCTGCAAGGTCAGAACTGTGCTAAGTTCTTTTCCTTTACCTTGGCACATTTTGTCCTTGTCCAGTCTCCCATGACTGCTGTTGCTTATTACTAGAATTCAGCTTTATTTTTCACCTAAAATGAAGCTTTCTTTTACTTTGAGGCCCATCCTATCTTGCTTATATATTATTTGAACATAAATTCCATTAGGGAAAGCATTTTTATTTATCGGTTACACTGCTGGATTTGTGGCACACACAGAAATTCTAGGCATACACTAAATCCCAACAAATAAGTAAATGGAATAATTATTCTACCTTTTCTCATGAGAACTATTGTCTTATGAATAGTTTCATTGTTCTCACTACACTCTCTATATGTAAGAATATATCTTCACAGAGTAGGGATAAGTTTCTTTGTACCTTGTTCAAGCTTTTATCCTACTTAGTATAGAAATCTCTCAGAAGACCAGAAAGATTTATAATCAACTAGCTAAAATGAATAAAGCAAAAGAAATGAGGGTTTTTAAGCACTGGAATGGATGCCAATAATATCTACCTAACAACTATAATAGACTGTGATTCAATAAGATTTTTTTTTTGAGACAGGGTCTCGCTTTGTAGTTCAGGCTGGCCCTGAGCTCACTATGTAGCCCAGGCAAGCCTCGAACTCAGCAATCCTCCTGTCTCTGCCTCCTGAGTGCTGGGATGACAGGCGTGAGCCACCACACCCGGCTCAATAAGATTTTTAAGAATATTCTTGGAAACCAGGACTGACAGTAACAATGAAATTGGACCATGAAGGTTCACTAAAGTTGGTTTTTTAAAACATGAGAATTAGCCGGGCATGGTGGTTCATGCCTGTAATCCCAGCACTTGGGAGGCAGAGGCAGGAGAATTGCTGAGTTCGAGGCTTGCCTGGGCCTCATAGTGAGCTCAGTGCCAGCCTGAACTACAAAGTGAGACCCTGTCTCAAAAAAATGAGAATTAGATAGTATCTACAAGGAATTTCAAAAGTTAAAGTACTGGTAAATTACTTGAAATAAAGATCATGAGTTTCAGCCTAACTATAAGTTTCTGCATTGCTAATTAAAGTTATGTAGACACATATGCTTGCTAAAATGAGAAAATGATTCAATGGAAACCAAATTATTAGGACTATTTGCAAAGTGCTTTGTTAATGCAAGATGTGATTACAAAATATGGTAAATATTTAAAATTAAAAAACATTACATTTGATCTACTTCTCTGCCCATGCTGAGTAAAGACTGCTCCTGCATGGATAGGCCTCTGGTGCAGAACTGGCCTATCTTCCCCATAGTGCTCAGGCTGTAAATTCTCCCAGGAAGAAATCATCTCCTAATATTAAGATGAAAGAGACTTGGGTCAACCCTTAACTGTACTACAGGTGAGGAATTCAACCAAACACATCAGCAACAACAAAATAGAAATGAGAAAAAATTCAAAAAACATCATGAAATGGCTGTCAGTACATCTCAGTTATAACTATTAATGTCAAAGTCCTCAATGCACCATTAAAAGACACAGACTGGCAGAATGGATTAAGAAGTAAGATCCAATAATATGCTTTATACGAGAAACACACCTAATTCAGAAAGAAATCCATGGACTGAAAGTACAAGGATGAAAAACAATTCTCCAAGCAACAGGAAACAAAAGAGAAGCAGGAGTGGCTGTCTTATTTACAGATAAAATAGATTTCAAACCAAAACTGACTAAGAGAGACAAAGAAGAACAGTACATTCTTGTATAGTGAACAAGAGGAAGAGATGGCATTCATAAATATTTATGCACCAAATTCTAGTGCACCCAATTGTATAAAACAAATATTAATGAACATGAAAAGCCATATAAGCACTAATCCAATAGTAGTTGGGGACTTCAATATCTCACTGTCACAACTAGATAATCAACTAGACAAAAAAGTCAACAACAAAATACTAGAACTAAAGCAAACTTTTGAACAAATGGACTTAATAGGTTTCTATGGAGTATTTCACCCCACAATGGCAAAATGTACTCTTTTCAACACCTCATGGGTCGTTTTTTCAAAGCAGATCACCTGCTAGTTCATAGAACATGTCTAAGTAAATGCAAAGGAATTGAAGTTACCCCAGTATACTGTCAGACCACAGAACCTTGAAATTGGAGGTCAGTTGCAAAAGAAATTCCAAGAACCTCACAAACTCATGGAAATTGAACAAGACTCTCTGGAGCAACCAATGGGTCACAGATGAAATTAAATAATTTCCACAATTAGATAATGCCAACACAGCATACAGGAATTTATGGGACAAAATTAAAGCAGTTTTATGAGAGAAATTTATAGCAATGAATGCCCAGACTATGAAAACAGAGCAAGCTCAAATAAACAATCTATGCTGAACCTCAAACTACTACAAAAAGTGAAACAAGATAAACCCAAAGCTCATCCAAGAGAGGAAATTATAAAGATTAGGGCACAAATTAATGGAATGGAAACTAAGTGAATGAAAAAATTCAATAAATGAAGAGTTAGTTCTTTGAAAGAATAAATAAAATGGACAAACCCTTAGCCAATCTTATCAAAAAAGAAAGGAAAATACTCAAATCAGTGTGATAAGGAATGGAAAGGGGGAAGTCACCACAGATCCAGTGTAAGTGCAGAGAATAAGAACCTATTCTGAGAATTTGTACTCCAATAAGACAGAAAACACAGAAGAAATGGATAGATTCCTAGACACATAAGAATTTCCAAAGTTGAACAAAGAAGATATAAAAATGCTAAACACCCCAATATCAACATGTGAAATTGAAAATGTAATTAAAACCCTACCAACAAAGAAATGTCCAGGTCCTCATGGCTTTACTGCTGAGTTTTACAAAACTTTTAGAGAAGAGCTAATGCCACTAAACTTTTAGAGAAGAGCTAATGCCACTATTCCTCAAACTCTTTAATGAAATTGAAAATGAAGCTATACTCCCAAATTCATTCCTGGAGGCAACCATTACCTTAGTTCCAAAAGTGGAGAAAGACCAACCAAAAAAGAGAAATACACGCTGCTCTCCCTAATGAACAATGATGTAAAAATCTTCAGAACAATACTGGTAAACAGAATACGTAAAATCATCAAGAAGATTGTACATCCTGACTTAGTTGGATTCATCTCAGAGATGTAAAGATGGCTCAACATTCATAAGTCAATAAATGTAATACACTACATTAACAGACTCAAGGACAAAAAACAAATGGCCATCTCAATAGATGGAGAAAAAGCCTTTGACAAAATCCTAGACCTCTTCATGGTTAAAACCCTATATATAATTGGAATAGATGGTCTTTATCTCAACCTAATAAAAATATTTATGAGTAACCAATAGTCAGCATCATATTAAATAGTCTAAAGCTAGACTCATTCACACTAAGATCAAGAACAAGAAAAGGATGTCCACTATCACCGCCCACTGTAAAGTGGGGGAAACTTTAGCCATAGTAATTAGACAACAGAAAAAAAATAAAAGGAATAAAGATAGGTAAGGAAGAAGTTAAATTGTCATTGTTTGCTGATAACATGATATTCTATATGCCAAATCCTAAAAACTCAGCCAGAAGACTGCTAGGCTTAATGCCAGATTTAGTAGTATAGCTGGATACAAGGTAAAAACAAACAAACAAAAAAAAAACAATAGTCTTTCTATACAAGAACAATGGACTCACTAAAAGAGAAATTAGGGAATCAATTCCATTCACAAATAGCATCCAAAACAATGAAATAGCTAGGAATCAATTTAAGAAAGGAGGTGAAAGATCTCTACTCTGAAAACTACAGCATTCTGAAAAGAGAGATCAAAGAGGAAATCAGAAAATGGAAAGACATCTCTTGTTTCAAGACAGAAGGAATAAATATTGTCAAAATGGCCATACTAACAAACTACTATACAGATTCAATCCATTACCAATTGAAATCCCAATAGCCAGAAAAAAAATAATCCAAAAATTCATCTGGAACCACAAGAGACCTACAATAGCAAAAGCAATCCTAGGGAAAAAGATCATGCCTGGGTGTATCACAATCCCTAATTTGAAACAATACTACAATGCCACAATGATAAAAACAGCATTGTAAACTGGGTGTGGTGGCTCACGCCTGTAATCCCAGCACTCGGGAGGCAGAGACAGGAGGATTGCTGAGTTCGAGGCTTGCCTGGGCTACATAGTGAGCTCAGAGCCAGCCTGAACTACAAAGCGAGACCCTGTCTCAAAAAAAAAATTAAAAAAAAAAAACCAGCATTGTAGAGAATTAACTTGTGTCATATACTGATACTAATTCCTCAGTGTTGAGTGTGAATGTGAGCTGTATATAAAATGTACCAATAAAGAATTCAATTTAAAAAAACAGCATTTTACCAGCAAAGAAACAAAACGAAGATTAGTGGAACAGATTAGAAGACACAGAAACAACCCCAGATATACTAAGCCACCTTATCTTTGACAAAGGAGCCAGATACCCTCAAAGGAGGAAAGACAGCCTCTTTAACAAATGGTGCTGAAAAATTGGGCTTCAGCTTGCCAAGGTTTAAAACTAGATCTATTTCTTTCTCCATGGACCAAATTAAAATCAAAGTGGATTAGAGACATGAATATTAAAGCAGAAAGAGTGAACCTGCTAGAAAATAGGTTACATAGAACTCTTGGAGACATTAGCATAGACTTTATGAACAAAACCTCAGCAGCAGGGGAACTGGCCGGAAAAATCAACAACTGGGATTTTAGCTTACTTAAAAGATTTTTCACAGCAAGGGAAACCAGCAGAAGAGTGAAAAGACAACCTAAAATATAGGAAAGAATTTTTACCCACTGTTTCTTAGATAAAGAACTACTACCTCGGGTAAAGACCTTGAAAATCCAGGCTCCCAATTTAAAACCCGACTCAAAAATGGGCATCTAAAATGAACAGACATATTCAGGTGAAGAAGTAAAGGCAGCTAAGAAATATATGAAGAAATGTGCAAGAGATGCAGAAGAAAACAACACTGAGATTCCAACTCACTCCAGAAAGAATGGCCGCTATTAAGAAATCAACCAACAACAAATGCTGGCAGGGCTGTGGAGATCTAAATACCTTGAGGTTTCCAGGGAAGGATGGTGCTACTCCTGAAAGTTACTTTGTATGATGACTCTTTTTTTTTTTTTACATGGTTTGGTTTGGATGTTTTCTTGACTCTTATCAGAAGTGCTAGAGGTGACAAACCTCTCCTAATTTGTAGATTATTTGTCCTTGTCTTCCTTAAAATACATTGGCAAGTCTTGCATGGTGCTGCTCTCCACTCTGAGCCAGTAAGGGTCAGAATTCCTCATAGAGGTCATAACCCTCCTTCACTGACAGCGCAAGCATACAGATTACTACCATTTTTCCCATAACTTTTTTTTTACATGGTTCATAATGCCATCAACAGGCATAAACAGAATCTCCCAACACCCTGGTCCGGGAGTTGCTTGACCAAATTTCCAGAGAAATTCTTCTTCCAATTTTTACTCAGGCACTGAAGGCCCTAGGTTTCTATTTTTATCAGCATAGGGCCTAAAACAATAAGTTTTAGGCATTATCAGTAATTCATACAGGTAAAATATCCCGCTTCCCAGACCTGGAATTCTCTAAAGAATACCTCTTAGATTTTCAGTCAAGTTATAAAAGGAACACAAACCTCACATTTTTACTATCAGAAATTTCTTGCATAAATTTCACCCTTTTTTACACAGACTTTACCTCTCTCCTGAACATATATTTTAAATTGTTCTTTTTTTTAATTGAATTCTTTATTGGTACAATTTATATACATCTCAAAATCACATATAACATTGGGAAATTTGTACCAGTATATGCCACAAGTTAATTCTCATTTTTACCCATATCCCTACCCACTCCCCCCTCCTCCCCCCTTATACATGCTCTTTTATTTTCTTTCTGTATCATATTTATTCCTTCCCCT
>PVIC010034715.1:0-19453 GCA_004025085.1 Thryonomys swinderianus | reverse complement strand
CCTCTCTCTTTCTCTCAGCGGCAGATTCGGTGCCATCTACCGAGAACCCAGTTAAGAGCCGCCAGCTGAGCTTCAGGCTGGAGGGGGCGGCGATGTTACAGCAAAGAAGGGTGACGGCGAAACACAAGCTCCATGTTAACTCTCTCTAATTAGCCAGCCCTGCAGCCCCCAGCCTTCCGACTGAAGACGCACAGTTCATTTCATTATCCTGGATAAAAGTTTCCAGGCCTCATGCCAAGGAGAGGCACCCAAGATCAAGACTCTCTGGAGAGACACGGACGCTGTCTGCACGGGTTTGGGGGGGGGGGGTCCCCATGCAGCTCAGGCTCGTTGGTTTCCAGGAAAATACGCGACCATCGCATTTACGAGTCCTGTGCCGCTCCCCTCTTGCAGGGCAAAAGTTTAAGTGACTTTGGATTTGCATTAGCCATAAAAAGAGCCAGAGGTGGCAGTATTAGTAGCGTGCAGTGAGGGCAGCAGGGCTCTGCCAGCCCTCTGGGATTTATTCCCTGGAGAATGACCTTCGGGACAACAGGGCTCTTTTTCATCTGGCGCATTTCAGCCATTAATTAATTTAGTGTCAAAATCTCAATTAATTTCCGTTGCTTTGCCTGCTGTACCTGCCTGGAGACGTTCCCAGGTTGCGATCCACTCAAACTGCGGCGGAGCTGGTAACGCTCCGCGATGTTAGCAAATAAAGACACTTTTTTTTAGGCATGTGGGTTTTAAGGTCTTCTTCATCTTGCTGGCTTCCTCTTTCTTGGTTCTCAACAGTCAAAGAAAGCACCGGGCATTGCTACTGCGGGATACTCCATAACTTCACTGTCACCTTAAAGACTAAAATGTCTCAGTGTATCCAGGAAGTATAAATCTTGGGGTTGTATCTCCTAGCTTCCTCTTTGCCTCTACTGTTTTCTTGGGGAATTGAAATCAACACAAATACGAGCTGCCACTATTGATCTATTAGTAATGCTGCTACATGCAACAGCAAATTAGCAAATAATCTAGGATTCTCTTTGTATTTCTGAGGTCAGCTAGATATGTGTATGTGTGTGTGGAAATGGAGAAAATCTGTTTCCTTGGCGCCCTCACGGAAATGTTGGGGCATTTCTGACTACAGAAAATAACATCCTGACCGGGATAGTAAATGTGACAGTTCTTCATTAACAATGTTGAAAATCAGACCTGATGTGAATGAACATTCTGCAGGATTCACACATTTAGAATCCAAGAGAGGAAAATTATGTCGAGAAAGTTTTGGCTCATTAAGTTCAGTCCTAAAGGAAGATGTAAAGTACATTGGAAGAAATAACTGAAGTTCAAATCTTCATGTGTCATAAAACCTTTTATTTGGTATATGAAAGATCTACTTATCTGTGCCACAGTTCAAGAAACCATGTTATTTTGATATAATAATATAACCAAATCAAATGCAACTTACTTTTAAGTTTCTGATCAGGATGTTTAAATCGTAATTCCTACTCCTAAAATCCTAGTTTATGCTTGATTCCTTAGAAAGGGATTCCCGCTGTCTCCGACAGGAGTGTGCAGCTGCCCTGTTGGGACTGATGCAGGCGGGACCCCAGGAAGGGCAGAGGAGCCAGGCGTGGGCAGGGGTGGCATGGGCAGACTGGTCATGCCAGCCGCGATTTCCATCTCTGGTTCCTTTACACTCCGGCTTTTGGTTTCCAGACAGTTGCATGTACACAGCTTTTTCAGGGAGCACTGGTCGGTGGCAGACTCGCTGATGCCCCATCCCGACCGACTCCTCTATCTGAGTCCAAGGCCGGGCCTACCATACCTCGGACCCCAGACTCATGATGGCTCGGGCTGGGACAGTCCTGTGCTGTTCCTTCGCTGCAGAGTGGTCTTGCCTTGTGAACTCCTGACGGGTGACCTGCTCTGTGTTTATGGGCGGTTTCCAGGTCACGAGGGGTCCAGAGGACTCAAATCCAGTGCCTGATTATAGGTCAGCTCTCAGGAATGAAGCCGCTGGGCCTTCATCAGTCATCAAGCATTTTTCTAGCTGTATGTGGAACTTTTCCTTTGCTAACAGGGTATGAAGAAGTATTTCAGGTAAAGTGAGAGTTTTCCTAAGAAAAGATTTAGGTAGGAAGAACTTCAACTATAAGACTTTCCTTCTTTTGTATGGTTTTAAAAAAACATCTATTTTTAATGCCTTTGATAATCATTGGGCTTAACTTAACTTTATTGCTCTTTAGTTAATCACAATCCGTGAGCAATTACGTTAAACCCCAATGAAATATTTGGCTTATTTTATAAAAAAGTATTACTACATGTTTGAATCTGGCCCAGACCCAGGATGACCGCTGCAAGTAATTAAAGCATTCTTTACCTCGTTTTATGTATCTAATTTGTCTACTAATGCTTTCATTATCCCAGAAGGACTTGGTGATCCATTAATAAAGTTCTTGAGGTTTAAAGAGCTTTCAGTAGGCAACACTAATAGCCCCCTTCTTCCCTCTAAGGACATGTGATTCCAGGTGCTAAATTAAAAGTGAATTGCAAGGACCTCCACAAAGATGATGGGGCCAGAAGATGTCTCGCGCGCTCCCTGCCCCGGATACCCTTGCCAGGAGAGCTGACGAGCCAAGAGAGCTCTGGGCAGACCTTGTACTTTGAGTCATCATTTCAGTGTTGGCTCTTAATTTACTCAGTGTCTAGCTTCATTGCTAATTACATCAGCAAAAGCAAAATACATTCTGCTGCCTCCTGAGTCTGAACAGATACAGCGATCAGAACTGCAGTGAGCGTTGAATTACAGTCAAAGTTACTACAGTGGGAGACACGTGACCATGATCACCCTCACTGAGCACACTGAGCCCGAGCCTCGCCACTTCCTGCAGCACCTCCGGAAGTTCTCTTTCATGAGTGTTCTTATAAGATGTGATAAAAAGTGCAGTGAATGCTGCTGCCAGCTGCCACCCTGGTCTCATCCTGCTTTCCCCATGCAGGACGGCCTGGCCAGGCACCCCGAAAGCCCCGCCTTTTCCCTTCACCCTTCACACAGTCCCCGCAGCTCGCTGCCCGCCTGCTCCACTTGGCACCGCTAACCCCATAAAACCTGCCCTGCTCTCATGCTCCGGCCGGGCTGGGGTTCAGCAGCCGCCCCGTCTCCACAGCACCCTCTGCAGGTGCGCTTCACATGCTGCATCTCAGTCCACTGCGCCTGCTCCCGGCCGGCTGGCTGTTCGCATCCTGCCCGAAGCGCCGGGAACCTGGAGCGACCCCTCGCTCCCACTGTCCCCGCCCTGGAAAGCGGCTCCCTCCTGTCCAGGCGGCTCCTGGTCACCCAGCTTGCTGCTCAGCGGCTCCCTGGGTGGGCGCCCAGAGGCAGCCCCGGGCCTGATTCTCGGGAGTCTCGGAGCTTTGAGTCGTGCAGGTCCTCCGTGACCTGCGGGGGCGCTGCCCGGGGACAGGCTCAGGGGCCGTGGCCGTCCTGTCCTTCCACACCCAGCTGCCTGCCGACAAACGGCTCCGTGCTCCGGCGTCCGCCCTCCACTTCAGTGGCTCGGCCAGAGGAGCGCGCACTCTGCGCGGGAGGCTGTGCTCGTGTCGGTCTCACCGCGCCTGCCCTTTGTGATTCTCACTAAGCGTGAGGATAACGGGCCCATCAAGACCCCTCGTTCCTCCATTAACTCCCCCTGGTTCCTGCGAGGCTCGTCTCCCTCTCAGGCTTTGAAAAATGCACACGTGAAGGCTCATCATTTAAAGTAAATGTGGCAAATAAGACTCCGCGAGAGCGAAGCTCACGGGGTTCCTCGGGGAGTCTCAGTCATTACGGCCGAACCTCGCGCCTCTGGGAGGGGAGCGACGGCTTCAAAGCACCGGCTTCTTCAAAGTGACTGTCAGAAAACAGTTTCCCTGCGTAGAGCCCAGTGTGCGGCGGAAGTCAAGCTGAGGCAGGGTCGTGAACATGGACGGCCTCGGCACCGTCGTGAGATGGGTCAGATCCCCCTCGTGCTCCTCCTCCTCCTCCTCCTCCTCCTCCTCCTCCTCCTCCTCCAGCCCCAGCGGCGGATTCTGGGCCTACACTGCCTGACGCCTGGAGGTATCCGAAGCCGCGTGCACTTGTCCGCCGTGTGAGGACCAGGTCAGCCCCGCTGGGGTGCGGACGGGCGAGGGCAGCCCGAGCCCTCAGACGGGCCTGCGTGTGAGCCCCGCGCTGCCTTCTGGGCGCACAGCCGGGAAGTCGGGAGGGGGATGGGGAGGGTCCCGGGGAATCCGGTAGAATCATTTCCCAACAAGTACTCCGCGGGCCCGCCTCTCTCCCCTGTCTGCAGTTGGGAGGGAGAACGCAGGTCCTCGTTAGCCCGGCCCCCGGGAATGCTTCTCGTGTCCCTGGAAATCGGGTGAGCAGCCGCGGAGCGGCCATGGCGGCGGCGGCAGGGAGCAGTGTCTGCAGCGCTCCGGGCCCGACCCAGGCCAGCGTGCCGGCTCGGGTCCTTCTCTTTCGCTGGCCTCCCCTGCCCCTGCAGAGCCCTTAGAAACGTCTCTGGCTTCCCCCACTACTGCCAGCAGCACCCTGACCTCCAGCAACCAAAAATATCTCCCAGGTTGCCCGTGTCCCCCGATGGGTGAGCGATGGGCCTCATCTTGCCACCCGCGATCCACAGCTGGAGTCGCGCTGCGACTGGAGCATGTCCGGTGCCTGAGTTAAAGAATCACGCGCAGAAAACACTGATCCTTCGAGAACTCAGGAAGGAGTGTAGCCGCCCCTGCTCCGCTCTGTCCCGGTAACCTGCAGGCTGGGTCTGTGTACTACGATGTTAGGAGCAGAGCGATGGGACTGAGCCGTGTCTAGGGTCTGTGTACCAGGGACACAGGAAGTGTGACTTGATCCCACCCCTCCCGATGACATTTTGGGGAAGAAAGCAGCACTCTGGGAAATCGTAAAGGAAAGAAGTTTAAGACAAGTCCCAGCCGACTGTCTGCCTTCAGTCAGCGTGAGCTGTGTGCAGCCTTGAAGGCCGAGGTCACTGGGCCCATCTTCACGGGAGACACCGGCAGCTCCCAGCTGCTCTGTCTGCTGGTTTCGTGGCTTCGCCCTTCGCGCTCGTGGTGGCGCTGGTTTCTCGGTGTTAGCGTCACACGGGATCATTTTGGAAATCGTGTGTCTCTGGCCTGAAGCTCGGTCTCGTGTTCTCCCGCAGCAATGCAGCACGCGAGGCTGTAGGCCTCCGGCAGCCAGAGGGGTCGGCGGGCCGCTCGCCGGAGGGGACCAGGGGGAAGAGGAAGCGTTCCCGTTGAAAGGTGCAGAGCGAGACATGGAGCCACTGGGGAGAGAGCGGTAGTCTGCACCTGGAGAGGCCACGGGGCTCGCGGGAGAAGAAAGAGCGATTGTTCTGTGTCCGCACAATGTGGCTCATTCTACTCCGAGACAAAGGCATTTCAGGCTCGTTCAGGAAAACATTCCCAGAAAGAAAACTTGAGTGTTGTTTTGGGGTAGGAAAGAGCGTGGCCGCAGGCTCCTCAGGCCCACTGTGGGATCCAGAGAGGAAGGGAAGGACCACAGTGGGCCATTGTTGCCCACGTCCAGCACCCGATGCCAAGCTGGGGCCAGGGGCACCGGACGGGGGCTCCTCCGCCTCCCCCTCGCCCCAGTTCCCGTTCCTCCGTCATGACAAGCGAACGTCCTGTCATGTTCAATCAACTTCCATGGGAAACACGGACTCCATGTACGTGGGCGGAGCGAGTGGCAGGCTCCCTGCAGTGGGCCGGTGAGAGCAGAGGGGTCCCCTCGGCTCGTCCAGGAGGCTGTGGCCAGGCTGGGGACAGATCAGGGGGCGGTCGGGGCTGGGGCCTGGTTCTCACAGGGGCGAGACACATGTCCACGCCTTTGCTCTTTTATCCAGAAACCGAAATGAAAGGATTTCTTTACAGTCACCCTGAGGCCGAGGCCCACGTCCTGGTGATCACAGTGCTGGCCACGTATCGCTTCAGGTTGGCAAATGTCTTCTAAATTCTTACAGGAAAGCTCATAAGGCCTCCATTTTCCCAACCTGGCGAAATCAAATCAGTGAAGTAACTGTTTAAAGCTGAAATGCCAAGCTGAGTGTGATGATTGACGCCTGTAACCCCAGCACTCCGGGCGGCTGAGAGAGGAGCCTGGAGGTGAGCAGAGTGCCGAGCACTGGCCCGGCCGGGGGAGAGGCCCGGCGAGAGCCCGAGGGCACAACGGCCCGTGCACGTCCTGTGCCGGCGTCTGCACCTGCCTCGGCGGCCGCGGGCCTCTCCCTGAACCTCCACGCCGAAGAACAAAGCGAAGCAAAGACAGCGCCAGCCCCTGCTCCTGCGTGCTGCGAACCCCGGGCTTCCTCCTCTCTCCCCTCCTCCCTTCATCTCTGAGAATATACTCTCTTCCACTCACACACTTCTACAATCGCTCCATCTAAAAATGTACCTTGGGTTCTCACTGAGAATCATCCAGGGTAACGTGTGAGTGGCCTGAAATTTGAGAGACTGAAATTCTCATGCTTAGAAGCACACTTGAGGGCACGTGCTAAGTGACACAGGCACGCGTGCCGCTGTGGCACAGCACACAGAAACGAGGGCGGTGGGGTCAGCGCGTGACTTCCGCAGCAGCGGCTGGGGACTCTTTTGCTCGGACTTAAAGGGTTGAGACAAACTCGTAGAGTGCAGCAGCAACAGCGGCACTATTGGAAGATGATAATTAGACTGTTTCCAGGGCTTACATCTTTGATTTCCTTCTTCACTATATTGGTCAGACAACCCTTGCATGGGTTCTAAATCATGGTGATAAAATGCAGTTTTGTTAAAGGTGCCTGTTCAATAGAAATGGGGTTTCTGGAACTCAGTGTCTTTATTCCAGAAAGTTCTTTGTACCGTCTTTGTGTCCTGAGAGCGAGGCTTCCTGGATTTCCTGGCCTGCTCCTCCAGGGCATCGGCCCACAAGATGGGTCAAGATCTACTTGCCAGCCTGCCATGCTCCGCCTCCTGTAATTACAGGTTCAACTTCCTTTGCAGAACTGCCAGCCCTTTGCAGAGAAATCTGCTCGGTTTCCTAAGCAAACCCTCGTTTATTGCCCTTCTGATTGCAAGGCAGTGAAAACAGCACTGGCACAGGACATGGAAGACTCTGTGGACAGCTCTGCCGCTCCTCTGAGCGGGACTGTGAAGCCTCGGTCCTGTGGCTAACACCTGGCCTCTCACTTCAGCACGCAAGACAGGGTTATGAAATTACACAACATGTAACCCAGAATATTTCCCTACAGAAACATAGAAAACGTTCCTTGTATGCCTTTCTCTGATATGTTCTCATAGGTTTTTTCTTTTTTTTTTTTACTTTTTGTTTCTCTGAAAAAATAGAAACTGTATTGCTCATTAGTTTTCTCGGTGAGGTGTTAGGACAGTAGCGGAACTACTGCTCCTGAAGGATCTGGGGCTCAGCATGACGTAACATTTGAAGGTTCTCACGGTCATTTCCTTCCCTTACGGCCTCCACCATGCAAACGGGAAAGCCCTGGCTGTCAGACGGCACAGGATCACAACAGCCCCAGCCAGGGTGGGACCAGACTTGGGGCCTCGCATCAGCACCCGGCAGCCAGATGGCCGCGGTGCGGAGGGGACATCTGATCGCTCCCCAGCGCCTCTCAGGAGGGCTGAGCTGGCTCCCCTGATGTGCTCCAGACGAACCTTCTGGTACAGGCCGTGACCCGGGGCCGGGCCCAGCCTGGGGGCTGTGGGCTCCGTGCGATGACACCGAAGGCAGCAGGAAAGAGAAGGAGCCCACGGTCTGTTTCTTCTCTTGGGAAAGTTGTATAAAACGATTGTTCAGAAGCCTTGAGCAACAGGAAGTGTGGGAGCTGCGAAACATAATATTTATTTGGGTTAGATGCCACACATTTTTAATTTGCCCTAGGAAAAATTACATTGCGAAGAGAAGATGTGGAATGATTCCTTTAATAGATCCAACGGATAACACGTTTTTTTTTTTTAAAGCTGAGGAGTACAAAAAGAACATTCTTCTGCTTTATTTATTTTTAATTGAAGATGCTGTACAAACATTTGCCAAATTATTCAAGTGAGAGCCATAATTAGGCAGCGCGGGTGCAGGCAAAGGGGGTAAGTGCCGGCAGCGAGGCGTCTATTTATGGAGATTACCGCACATGATGGAAGCAGAGCAATTGTAGCCGTGTATTAAATTTAGAGGATCATTCCTAATAATATTCTCCATGTGGGGAGCAGTTGGCAGGAAGGACGCGCACGAGGACAAGCTCAGGACGCGGGGACGGCGGGGGAACCAGAGCGAATAATTAAGGGTTACATAAATAAAAGAACTGGCTAAGAACAAAAACAGCACCGGCTACGAGACTTTGTAGTACAAAGTGAAGGAGTTCTGTCCTGAATTAGCGTCTTTTATTGCTTTCAAGAAAGGCTAACCACATAATTGTCAGCTAGCTCCTCTGCCGCCCATGCCAGCTTTCCCCCTCGCGTGCCCTCCGACAGGGGATGCATCTGGATTTGCAAACTATATTTTATTCAGGTCCTAGGATTAATGAGTTAAGAATAAGTAACTGCTAGCAAATCACTTGCATGGTTGTCAGGCCACATTCCCTGCCGTCAGGGGCCCCACCCGTGCCCCGAGCCCCGGCTGGGCACAGCTGCCACACGGGGAACTTGCGGCATGTTGGCTGGGAATTCACCGCGGCCCGCTGACCGTGCGATTGCTCATCTCACTGAGCTTCGCCTTCCCCCTCTGGCCTCAGGCCTCTGCGCCGTTTTCCCGTCCTTGTGGCTGACTGTGCTGAGGGACCCGTGGTGCCACGCTGGAAAGGCGGGTAGGGCTTCCGGTCCCAGCTGCGCAGCACGTCACTGGGCGCTGGCCTCCAGCCGACTGCCGGTGGCATAGTCAGGCAAGGCAGGCCGGTGCCCCCGGAGCAGCGGGCCCGTGCTGTGGTCCCCACCAGGACACCCGTGGTGTCCAAACGTGGACCTCCACATTGCCCTCCTTCGCACTGTCCCCGGAGCTGCAGCATGGGCTCTGGCTCCTCAGACAGCCTTGCCCTCCTCCCCTCCCCCTCCCCCTCCCTCTCCCTGTCCTCCTCGTCCTCATCATCATCATCCTCACTGTCTATACCCATCGGCTCCTTCTAGGCATCCAGTTGCTGTTTTCGGTGCTGTTTCCACAGAAGGCCCCCCTTGCCCTCGGCCAGCAGTGGCTCCCTCTGTACTAGCCTCTCCCGAGGCCCTGTTCGCCCATGTGGCCACTTTCCCTTGACGGTGATTCTGTGCTGAGCTGTGCTTTCTCCTCGCCCAGAAGATACGGTCACGGGCTCTAGGGCCCTCCATCCTTCCACCGGGCAGGGCCCCACCCGGCCCAGAGCATCTCAGGGACTGGCCGGGTCTGCAGAAAGCGCCTGTAGACGGGGCGAGCGGACAGCTGTATGGAGAACTCGGTGCGTGCCTGAGAGAAGCTGCGGGGCAGGAGCCGGAGGAAACTCGGCTGTGGGCCCAGCTGGTGGGAGGAGCTGGCTGCGGGCAGGAGCTGGGTGTGCTTCGGGTACCAGAGGCGAACATCCTGGTTTGGACACAGTTTCTGAGGAGCTGTCCTGGGCAGCTGGGGACTGGACAAGACGCAGCTTCAGTGAGAGCCGAGCCACAGTCCCGTGGCCCTGAGGCCGGCCGCGCACCTGGGCAGGAAGTCTCTGCCCACCAGGGTGCCCTTCCCTGCACTACCCATAGGGTGGGCATCTTCCTGGGCCTCTTCGCTTCAGGGAGTAACTAGAGCAACCAACAGGCTCCGTCTTTCTCCCCAAAAAGAGCTTCGATACTGGCAGTATCTTCGTTTTTTAACCAAATAAATAGCAGCCTTGAATGGTGTTGCTCTGTGTCAACACACGCTCTTTCTCAACAGTCCCTTTTCAATCTCTGTTTGCTGTTTGCTCTGTTTTGCTTTCTTTTCCTTTGACAAGATTCAGTAAAGGGGACGGGAAGTGACTAACCCTTTGCTCCAGACCAGACATAAAAGTCGCTCGGATTCCAACGCTCTCCAGTGTGCGCCTGTTCATCCTTTAAAGGACTGTTGGCAGCTAAACTTGCTGCAGAGACCGCTGGCTAAGTAGAGGGGGTTACAATGGGCTTATTATGATACGCGCTTTGAAAAACAGAAATGTACTAACTGACAGGGCTGGTGAAATCCTTCTTGCAAAACATAAAAGCAAACAAGTTACTCTTCTAAAATGTTTTTGGTAAGACCTGAAAAGTGTTAGCATGGGAAGTCATGTGAACTGGGCGAACCAGCTAGGGTTCTGCACTTCTGTCTACGAAGAACTCACACAGGACGGTCCCTCTGCCTTTGGCCATATCTTAGCAAATAGTGTTTAGACAACTGTGTTATCCGCGTGGCTAGGGATGAGTCCAGGAGCCGCACATCCGATGCAAGCTCTGGCCGTGGGCTGTCCCGGGCCCGAGGGTCCCTGAGCAGCACACGCACGCCTTGTTGCCGCCACTGTTTGCAAAGCCTCCGCGTTCCGAGGGACGCCGCGGGGAGACGCTGGGCAGCAGCCGGCCCGCCCCCCCCCCCCCGGGGCAAGCCTGTGACTTCGCCCTGCGTCGTGGCTTCGATTTCATACTCAGAGTTTCCTTTTCATTCCCCTTCAAAAACTACAATGGGTACATGTTAATTTGGAAAATATGGAAATTTGAGAGCACTCAGCTTGAATACCCATTTTTTTTTATAACTTGGAGGCATGTTTCCATACATAAATCTGAACAAGAAGGGGCTGGCCTCATGGTGTTTTCAGGTGGGGGTGGCCAGCCCCCCACTTTCCCAGACAGATCACACACACGGGCTCCTGGACGAGAGCTTCCAACCAAGGCCCGGGGAGCAGTGTCCGTTACAGGACGGTGACCACAGGTCACTCTCATGCTGCCCTTTAAGTCCTCCTGGAGTGGCCTCCGCCGATGAGGGCCCCGCAGTGTCTTCCCTGACACCAGAGGGTCCAGCGAAAGCCAGCTGTGTGCCAACGACCTCTGCGAGTCTCCGATGAACAGCAGAGACCCGCTGTGGGCAGACAGCTCCCGGAGCCGGAGCCCCTGGCACCCAGCCGACGGGGCTCTGTCTGCTGTGCAGACTGGGGAGCAGGTGTGTTCAGGTGGGTGCAGAGCAGCCACGCTGTGAAGACTGGAAGGGAAGCGCTGGGCAGATGGAAGGCTGAGGTTTAAAACCTGACAGTCAAGAAGGACGAGGCGGCCTCATGGGTGAGTCTTTCGCACGTATGAGGCCTGTGCTGAGGGGCGCACGGAGCCCTGCGGAGACCCGGGAGCCCCTCTGGATGGCTCCTTGACCTTCATTCGGGAATCCCGGCGCCGTCTGAGACATATCGGCAAATGGCCGACGGCGGCGGAGTGCTGGACCCCGAGAGGGACGCAGACCCCGGCCTGGCAGCGTGAAGCCGAGGCTCCGCGTTCCTTCCACTCTGGGGCGTCTCCTGCTCCCCCCGGCTCGCACCTCGCCTCAGCTCTCTGTTCCCCCTGAGCTCCCCAGCGACCACAGGCATGTAAGGTCCCTCCGGGAGGCAGGACGTGGGGGCTCGAGGGCTGGACACAGATGGGGGAGGAGAGGATTCCCGCCCCAGACAACTGTGACTGTCCCGCTGGGTCCTTTCTTTTGCCCTGAATTCAGGAGACATATGTTGCCAAGATACATCTTACGATTAATCAAATCAAATTATGCTATGTCACAGGAGAAGGCAAAAATGGGTATCAGAAAATCAGCTAGTAGTATCTGCTATAACATGATTTCATTGAAAAGGCTATTGAACGCATAGAAGACAGAAACAAAAATAAATATGGTTAGGAAAATTCCATCCCATTTCCCTTAAGGTATTGAGAATTTATGGGATAAAGAAATTCAGTAAAATAAATTAAGTCATTAATATGCAAGTTATAATTTAATAAATCAAAAAAGCATATTTTCAACGTTGTCAGGAACATAAGTTTAAATAAAATGTAAATGTGGAGAATTAGTATTTCTTTGAAAATAGACATCATGGACTAAAGAAATAACATTCCATCTGTCTGGACATAGTGGCACTCTGTCAGGGCCATGATGTGCAGCCTGACGTGGTGCCACCTGCGTCTCTGCCCGAAGCAGTGGGCAGGGCCCAGAGAGCCTGTGGTGGGTCTAAGTGGTGCGGCCGCGTCTGCCAGGGGTGCTAAGCTGAGTCCTCGGGGCTCAGAGAGGTGCAGCAGGGGCAGGGGAGCCACAGAGAGGCCCGGCCAAGTCTCGTGCTGGTGAGAGGAGTGGCCAGGGGTGCCCAGGGCGCGGCGCAGGGACACGGGGCGCTGACCTCGCTGGCCTCCCCCTAGTGCGGCAGCCCATGCCCAGCTTCCAGGCGGCCTCCGCCAGACTGAGGGAGCCCCCAGGAGGTGGGACGCCCCTCACCCCGACAGCTCCCCGTCACCTCAGTGCAAGCACCTCACTTCGGACAGAGCTCAGCAACACCAGCTGGCAAAAGTTGAGCAACACAATTCCAACCAAATTTCCGATTTTTTTAAAACTGCAGGTAGCTAGAATCTAAAGTTGGATTGACTTCTGAGCAGTCCTGATTTTGTTCTTTCTTCCTTTGTAATATTATCTTTGTCCTGTAAATTGTTGACAAGTGCACACATAACACATTAGAGGAGTAGATAATATATTTCTCTTAGCACAGTGGTGCATCACGTCATATGCCATTCATCTCTGGGAGGCTGAGACAGGAAGATCACAAATTTGAGGCCAGCCTGAAGAAGTTAGCTAAACATTGTCTCAAAACTTTAAAGACAGGGTTAAAGATGAGGCTCAGTGTTCAATCCTCAGTACTGAAAAAAAAGAAAAACTTAGAAAACAAGAGCTTAGAAAACCAATTATGCAAACTTCTAATCTGAAACGCCATTACTTTTATTCAGTTATTTTCACAGGTTGTCCAGGTAGATTTAGTTGCGACCCTGACTGGCCACTTTGCCTCCTGTCCTTTGTGCCCTAAAGTCACTAACTGCCGAAAGTCAGCGCCCAGCTCAGCTTCTCCTGAGGCCCCGCATGTCTGGTCAGGTCTTCCTCCCAGAGAGGCGCGATCTGGGATAAAACAACCTTGTACTAAAACGTTTCCTGAAGTACAGGCAGCTCTGACCCCAGGTCTGCAGACACGCGCGCGGGGGCCCGGTCAGCGCACTGCCTCCCGACGGGCTCTTCCGAGACCCTCAGCTCGGCCCAGCCAGGGTCTCTCGTGTCCCCAGAAGGAACGCGATCTTGCAGAAACCGAATGAGATGGGGGGCGTTTGAGGCCCTGTGGGTGGCCTGGGCGCAGGCGCTGGAAGGGCCGAGGGCTGCCATGGGCACCAGCCCCCGGGGACCACGGCGCCCAGGCAACGCCCCGCCTGCCACATTCTTGCTCAGTTTGGTTATGCTTGGTTGCGCCTTTCCTTTGTGAACACTTTGCTGTTCCGCCAGCCCGGCTTCCTCTCCCGGCAGGCCCTGGCCTAGGCCCGGTGCCCCTCCCGCTCTGGAGCTGTATCTGACTCGGGGGCGGGAAACGTGTGTGCACCCCTGGACGCAGGTGTGGCTGGGGGGCACTTCCAAAGGCCGCTCTTGCTCATGGCCGCGCACACAGTGCCAGGGTCACCGCCACCTGCAGTGAGTGCGTTCTCGTACCCAAACGCGGCTCCTACATGGGCTTGTTTCACTGAGGCCAGAATTCCAACATCTCAGTCGAGATAAGACTGCAGGCTGCTACTTGAATCAGCCTTTACAGTTTCTTAAGATAAGGCTGGAATGTAAATATTAGAAGCAGAAAACCAAACATCCTCAGTGTGAATGGCCCTGGGTATCAGTCAGGGTCCTCAAAGGAGTCACATCAATAGGAACCGCAAAGGGGCCTGTTAGGTTGGGCCACACAGTCGGCGGTGCCGGAGTCTGCCAGGCCGGCCGAGCACCAGAGTGTGAGGGCCGCGAGCCACTGATCGCAGACGGAGGCTCCAGAACAGGAGGGACCCAGACTGGGGTGGAAACCTAGAACCCCTGCTCAGTCACCAAGGACGCCATGGCCACAGGCGGTGGCCGAGACTGGAGCTCGTCCATCTTCGGTCCCTTTCCCTCCTTCCAGGACACAAGCCACGGGTGGGAGCCGCCACACCCCAGGTGGGGCTCCCAGCTCAGTCTTTGGGACGGTACCTCATGGTCCACAGAGCAGGCAGGACTGTGGGGCGAACCTGCTAGCTGCCTCTTACTCCGTTCGAGTCCACACAGCACAGTTAACGCTGGTGGCACTGGAGTGAGGCGTGTGTGCCTCTGTGGACCCACACAAATGGGCCAGTGCCCTGCTCATGGGTGGGACCGGGGCCCTTGCCTTAACTTGTAGAAAGCTGAGTGGGCCACGTAACATCCACGCATGCGGTCAGAGGGACGGACCTGGCTGGGGCTCCAGGGAGGCTGGGGTGCCCTGACGGAATCCCCGCTGCCCCCCAGGTTTCTGGGCTGCTGCGTCATTCCTATCAGCAGCCTGGGGGCCGGGCAGGAAGCTTCCCATGGCTTCCTCTGAGGACCGACCGCCTGGGCATGCCCCCTGCATGCGGGTCCCTGGGGGTGTGCGTTCACAGGTGTCCGGGTCACCTCGGACCCCATCTCTCACCTCCAGGAGTGTTTCCAAGACCTCATTCTAGAAACCAAAATGTTCACTGTGTTGTAAATCGCTGGCCTCACGGAAATGATCCCAAACTCTTCCCAGTAAACTGTTTCAAGGCGCCTCTCTGGGATGTGTCCGTTTACTTTGTAAACAACCCTCTCATTCATCCCTGCTCTTGGAAGCGGCGCCGCCTAGTAGACGTAAACAGTGCAGGACAGACTCCATTTTTCTTAACCAAGTGTCTAGGTCCTGTGATATTACAGCCACCTTGTGGGGCCTCTTTCCATTTCCATGGTGGTTTCTTCACCTAATGACGTGCACCCCTGAGCAGGGGCTCCTGGGAGACCAGGGGTCCCGATAAGGCTGCTCCGGCCCCCCCCCCCGGCTTCGTCCCCCACTTCACATCCACACCTGGAGGGGTGGGCCCGGAAGGACGCGGTCTCCGGACACGCATCCACCAGCCCAGAAGTGAGCTCGGGCCACTGCGTGACACGCATGGCGGGACGTGCACATCCGTGTCACTGTCAGTGTGGAGAGCGAGGCTCAGTGGAAGCCACCGGCTTTAGAGATTCAAGTCACATGAGCGAGATTAAACCTCGTGTCAAGGCAAAGACCTTGAGTGTCCGAGGAGAAATTTCCACTCGGGTTCTAACGGGCCAGGAAACAAAGTGGCGACTCCATCTCTGCAATGGCACCTACTTTAAAATATGAAGGTCTTGTCCACAGTCTGACCCGTTTCTCCAACTTCGAGATGATTTGCCTTTTTATTTTTAAGAATGTATCCTGAAACTTTCAGGTTCAGGAACAAATGAAATACGCAACAAACTGGAATATTAAATTAGGAAAGATGACATTGGCTCTTGAAGCAGTTAGTCCTGCCACCTTTTTTACTAGACAGGAGAAGTCAAATTAAACACAAACTTTAACATAGCCCCTGCCACCTCTGTGGCATGCACTTTGACTTGGCAGCTGGATGAACATGGCCTGGTCCCCAAGTGGCATCAGCCGTGGACATCCTGTAAATCAGATGATATCTGCTAGTACTTCGGCTGCCTTCCCTCGTTCGCATCTTGTGTGGGGTAAAACTATACGATAAGATAGTTAAGCTACGATAAGATAAGATACGATAAGATAGGTAAAACTATACGATTCTAGATGAAAACAGGGTGCAGTTGGGAGTCTCGCCCTTGGGTTCGGCCACAGGGAACCTAGAGCTCTGGTGACATTTATAGCAAGAACGATGCGACTGCTATCCTCAGTTTATCCTCTGAAACCGCGGGCTCAGATCGGCTGAATCAAGATTCCATCGAGTTCTCATGGAGATTTTAGAGAAATCTGGTCCTGCAATACGGAACACCAAGATATATAAAGTTCACAAGAGCTGTCTGATTACAAACTGATTATATATAGAAAAAAT
The DNA here is from genome assembly GCA_004025085.1 of Thryonomys swinderianus. Lineage (NCBI taxonomy): Eukaryota > Metazoa > Chordata > Mammalia > Rodentia > Thryonomyidae > Thryonomys > Thryonomys swinderianus. The sequence continues at coordinate 3,391 of PVIC010034715.1, read as the reverse complement.
TTCCAGTGGAAGTTCACAACTGTAGGAAGAAATGAAAAATTTTCTGCCTTCATTGGAGGTTAAGATAACAGAAGTACTGAAAGCAGTTTCGAATGTATTTGTTTATTGTTTCACACACTGAAATTTCTAAACTTCTAACTCTTCTCTTTTGCAGATAGGAGAAGTGTATAAAGTACTGTGTCAGGGTTTCCACTATAAATGTTCTTTCTCAGGGATTTATAACCTTCACCATAAAAATGTGTCCGCGGGCGGTGACTATCTGTTCTCAGCACTGAGACTGACGTGTTTATGTGTCTCTTCTTATACACAGGCTGAGAAGAAAAAGCTATTAGGAGAGTTATTTTTAGACCACATTAATTGGCAAGAACTCACTGTTACTGAGTTTAAAATGCGTAACTGAGTTGCATTCACGGAAAATCAGAAGCACTGTGAAAGGGGGTTAATTAGTCCGTGGTCAGGTCTGATCACGTTGTATTTGAGAAGCCCTCGCAAGAGCCCTGCGCTGGCCTGACCTAGGCTGCTCCGGAGACCGGCTCCCGGCTTTCCTGTGTCCACTCCTGCACACACCATGTCGCCACTACACACAAAAGTGCTCTTTATGGGGAGGAAACCGTAGGCATCTAGCACTTCCTGTGAGACCGCACATTGACTTTCTCTGAAGAAACTATAAATGGATTTGCTTAATTGAACTTCAGGCACTGGAGCAATTAATAATAGATTGTGCCATGGTGAGGGCTTTGTTTATATTTAAAGCAATATATTACAAGTATTAAATGTATATTTATTCCAAGTTAAACTCATTTCTAATTGACATGTTACTTAGCCCAAGGCTTTTAAGATCTTTTAGTATAATTGAATTAATAGAAGGCTATAGATCAAGCATGATAAACAAACAGCCTGGACTTTAATATGACAGATATGCACAACAGGCCGTGTAAGTAGGTCGTTATTATCGGCTTAGGTTCAGCAAAAATCTCCCAGGATGAGTGGAAGAGAAGGAGGAGGCTGTGGCCACCGTGGGTGACTGCGCGGTCCCCCTCTCGCCCACGCCAGACATCCAGCATCAGAAGTCCTGGCTGGGCAGGAGCTTCATTATGAAAATGTCTTTTTTGGATCAATTCCTTCTGCCAGAAGCTTTTATAGCCCACATCAAGCACGTGAGGGCCGCTGTGCCAGCCTCCGTCTGCGGCCCGTCGGAGCCCAGGGCATCCCTTCACGGCCGCAGTGCTCGGCCCGCTGTCTCACTGCCGCGCCTGCATTTGCGAGCAGAGTCCTCGGCACCGAGAGCGTGTTGTGCACCCAGGAGCCGAGGCTGTGGCCTGAGCCGCTGTCTCTCCTCGAAGGCCTCTGGCTGCTTCTCCAGGGAGCTCGTCCAGTTTGGGGTGATACGTTGCAGAGACGCGTGTAGCTGCCTGTGTTCTCACGAGAAGCTGAGAAATGGGGCGTCTCCACAGGCTTCTGTGCTGGACGCCAAGCAGGGACGCCCTTGGGCCTGCCCACGACGGGCCTGTGCTTGTGGGCAGCAGGGTGGTCTTGCGGGACGTGCCCTCAGGCCTGTCTCTGGCTCCTGCCCTGCCAGGATCTGTCCCTTCTCAAGTCCATTTCCACGCAGGCCGCCCGCCCCCGGCACACAGCCCTGTCTCCTTGGCCTTGCGCCCCCGTGGCCACAGGGCCGCCACGCAGAAGGCGGTGTTGGAGTGATGGAGGGGGGATGCTTCCCCCGAGTCTGAAACAGAGGGTACAGTCTGGGGCATGTGGGGGGCGGGGACACGGCCGCGGGTCCTCGCGGGCCCTCTATCCTCGGGAGGCACCATCTCCTCTCCCAGGAAGACAAAGGAAAGCCCTGGAAAAACAAACCAGCGGCTCACAGGTCGGCTCTGACCCGCGGTGATTAGCAAGGCTTATGTTTTTAAGCAGACCGATGTCACCATTTCCTCCCTAAAACGCTGCAGAGCCTCTCTTTTTAGTGTGGACACCATGTGTCACTGCTCCTGCTTTTGACAAGCGGGGTGTTCCCCAGCCAGCTCCAGCTCTGGCCTTCAGGGTGGTAAGTAGGTCTCTGTTTATTTCGTGTCTGGGGAGACTTCCTGCAAAGCGCCTCGCATCTCAGCACACCCTGTGACACGCTCTGGGTGGGGCTTTCCATACCACTGGGGTTTTCTGATTTTTATTTTCAATAAAATTTGATTTCAGAATACCGTTAGGTTCACAGAGTATCTGCGGAAGTGGCCCGGTCGCACTTGCCTGGCCGTGCTTTCCTGCAGCTGCTGACATGGCTGCATCACTGCCTCCCTCATGGCTGGGAGGCCAGGTGGCTCCCCTTCGGGCCCCACGTGTCGCCCACTGATAGCCACCCCTGTCTCAGTGCCACACGGCGGGCACCGTGTGCGGCGATGCCCTTCCTGGGGCCCCGGTGCCAGCTGCACGGGACTCTGAGGGATGCTGGAAACCGCCATCCTCACTGTCTCCTGCAGAGACCCCCCTCTCCCCTGGGTCCTCTCTGGGCGGATGAGGCCATCTCCAGCACGTGACCGACAGCACTTGCTCTGGCCATCTGCATTTCCCGCGGCCCTGTGGGAGCCTCCAGGCCGGCCCTCCTCGCCTCCACCACGCCGAGCCTGTCCCGAGCCTGTTCTGGCCTTCACACGACTTCTGACCTCCGTCCGTGTCCTCTGCTGCGCCTCAGGGAGCGGGGCCGAGTGTCCCCTGAGCTTGGAAGGCTCCCGCCGGCAGCGGCCGCTCCACAAACCAGGGCAGGTTCGAGTTTCTGAACACAGACAAAGACGCGTGAAAAGCACGCGCTTCACTCAAAGTTTTGTACAAGAAGCACATTTCATACAGCAGGGCCGTCGTGCTTCTACCCAAGAAGAGCTGAGAGAATCGAGCACGGAACCGAGGTCCGAGCCGCTCCTCGGAGCATGGCCCCCCTGGAAACTGCTCGGTCTCTGCTGGGCGCTTTAGTTTGCTCCTGAGGTGAGAAGAGGAAAAGCCACAAAGCTGTGGAGCCCGTGCAGCCAGCACGATCCTGCCTGCTCCGTGTCGGAAGGGTGGGATATATATATATACACACATATTCGACTTCAACCAAAACTATAGGGCACAGTCTGAGATTTTCAAAGTCCTCCTTGATATCATTATTCAATGTACCTCTAAAGATTTTGAAAGAAATAGAAAGATTACTGTGAAAGACTGTCAGATTCATCAGCAGCGTCAGCGGATGTGTTTGAATCCATTATCTTCTTGGTCTATCTCTACTTCAAGCCTCAGGGCTTTGAAAATCATCTCTTGCAGGGAATAAGGCTTTATCTGGAACTTAAATAGGTCATTTAACTTTATTGTTATTCTGCACATTGATTATAAATCCAGTAATACCTATGAAACCCTTAAAATA